>CP135568.1:3902754-3942076 GCA_032401905.1 Swietenia macrophylla | reverse complement strand
TATATTATGTAAATGATATACAAATAAAATATTTAAATCAATACAAGTTCAACATGCCATAACTATAAGACATACTATCTAAATATTTTATTATAAAAATATATAATCAATTTTAAATAATTTTAATTCATTTTCAAACCATAATCATAATCATAAACATAAAAAATATATATATATATATATATATATCTAATTTATGTTTTAAAAATAAACAATTAAATAACAGAATCTTTAATTTGATTGCTTCGATTTATGTACTCTCTAATTTAAAAAATTATTTAATAATTCTAAGCACATGGTTAAATTTTCATCAAAATGAGTTTAGTAAATATTTTTGGGACAAAAAATAATGTCCAAAAGACCTAAAACAAAAAGGTTAACCAAAATTTAATCGTTGAATAGTCAACTAGCTAGTCAACGACAATAGTAACTCAAAATCAGTTGATTTAGATAGTGCGTCAAAATAGAGTTTTGATCTGATAGTGCGGTCCATTTTCTTATCCGACATGCCATTTGCTAGAAATTTAGTCAAAAAGTTACAACTTTGGAAATTTTTTCGAAAAAAATTTGAGAATTTTTTGATGGTTTTGTTTTGTTCATTGAGATGAATTCACCAGTATATACTCAATTTTTTGATAGGAGCTCATTGAGATGGCCAAAAAATTGAGTTAAAGAATTTTAAAAAACTTTAAATAGAATTTGTTAATTCATCGAAAGTCAAATTGAGGTGAGGTGTACAATGATAGAATAACAATATCGAAGAGAGTTTGTAGTTCGAAAATAATGTCGATCGAAGGTTGGAAAAGGGTTCGTCAAATAAGTGACCAGAAAGTGAAAGGAGAGAAAGAGGAAGAGCTAATCTAAAAATACTTACAATATAGGGGTATTTATAGAAAAAATTTTTAAAAAATTATAAAATGACTCCAAATCTTTTTAAAATTATACTATAACTATAAATATTCAAATATCATACAATTTCGTTCAATTTTTTTTTTACAATTTCATCCTTACTAAAAATTTCTAAATATCTACTTATTTTATAATATCTTTGTATTTAATTGACATTTTTCAGGGTGTTATAGCTTTAATATGAAATTGAATTTTGAACTATTAAGAATTTTGTTTGGATGCAAAGAAAGTTGAGAAGAAAATACAGAGAGTTTTATTGATAATTTTTGAATTACAAAGGCTACATAATACAAAGAAAGCTTGATATTTATACTAGTAATAAGATATGAAAAATTTTAAACTAATAATTATGGCTGTAAATAGTTTTATTAACGAATTAAATTTTTCATTAATAGAATCAATAACAACTTTAGCTATATGATAAATAACCAGTTCCCTTTACTTCCAAAGCTCACAATTAGCTATTGAATTTTTAGTTCATACTTCAAGCAATTTATTTGAGAGGACATTATGGCAAAGACCAAGGATGGTGGAATGTTAAGACTACAACTCTTGATAATATAGTATAGGAGAAAATCAAATATGTGTAAGCAAAGACCAATGAGAGTGGAATGCTACTATTGGACTAGTACCTGAAGAATGATGATGCTTAGAAAAAAAAATATCTTGGCACCGATGCAAATAACCACATTCATGGAAAAAAAAAAACATATGTTCGTAAAGCTTAACGAATCAATTAACAACAATGTCTCTTTTACAGGTGATTTTAAAATATCAATAAAAGAAAAAAGATAACATTCATATTTGCACAAAGGATAGTAGCCACCAATTAATTTCAAATGTGTCCACTGTGTACCTATCAACTTTTAGAGAATTTCCATGATATTCATAGAAAGATGACAAAGGAAATTTAAAATGATGGAGAAAATGTCAAATCATAAACTATTTTCTTTATGTACCCAAAATGATGTCACAAAGTATTTCAAGGCTTGTATCAAAGATGCATCCTGGATTTGGCAACTTTGATTTGAGCAACTTAGTTTTAAAAGACTGTAATTATTATTCAAGAAGGAAATAATGTCAAAAATTTTATAAGAAATAATTAATTTACTTTATATTTTTAAATTTAAAAATAAAATATAATTATGGAATAAACAAAAAAGTAACAAGAAGAAACTAGCCTTAAAAAAGGAGTCAAGAGTTGCATTGTTTAAAAGTCAAAAAGTCATTCTTTTGTGCGAGTATTGACATATCTATTAGATTCCAAGATAATACTTTAGCTCATAGCCACTCTTATTTGACAAATGCAATCATTAAGAAAAAAATATCAAGCCTTTTTAGTGTGCTTGTAAAAAAAATACTGTGCGTAATTTTGAGAGAAAAATAAATAGTAAAAAGCATGTTGCACTAAGAGATAACACTACTTTATATTATAACATTTATTAAAGAAATTAAAGATTGTTGTAACTCTCAAATATTATTATAAAAATTTAAATTTAAAAATAAAGTTTTTAGAACCTTTCTTTTCAATAGATAATAAGACGCATACCTTACATT
The DNA here is from genome assembly GCA_032401905.1 of Swietenia macrophylla. Classification (NCBI taxonomy): domain Eukaryota; kingdom Viridiplantae; phylum Streptophyta; class Magnoliopsida; order Sapindales; family Meliaceae; genus Swietenia; species Swietenia macrophylla. The sequence goes on along the minus strand of CP135568.1, from coordinate 3,939,610 downwards.
AATCATCCTGATCAACTTTGTGAAAGATGTTCACATTAAAAGCAATTCAAAAAAAGTTTTCAAATGAATCAAATTGAAGAGCTTAAAAGCCACGCTAACTTTATTCATGTGTGTTGCCCAAATAAACTAAACTCCCTCGTTAAAATTATGTTAGATTTTTAGATCTCAAAACACAATCAATTTAAGAATAATCATAAATAGAAGAGAATTGATAACCTAGAAAACAAAGAATCACAAGAATAATCACTCAAGAAAGGATTTCTGTGGTTTGGCTAGACATCTACATCCACAGACCAAAACATAGATAATTTACTATTGCAGATAAAGACTACAATCTTGAAGTAGAAGTTACAAGCTTTTCAATAAATGTTTATATGCCAAGAATGGACATATATATATATATATATCTTGAAATTCTCCCCAAAATAAGTATGAGAAATAAGCTTTATACCCTCTATTTCTTAGCTATAACAATTGAAATAACAAACTCATTAATTCATGTTAGCATAATTGCTTAGTGCAGGCATTTAACTTCTAAAGACACCCCCAATGCTGACAAATCCTTGCCTTGTCTGCAATAAGGTTACTTTTCTATGTTTTGATCATCATCCCTTGAATCAACTCTCACCTATATTTGCTAAGCTTATTAGAAACACCTTAGTAAGCATGTTAATAAGATTCACACTTTGTGTGAATCTTTTCAAGTAAAACAACATATATCTCTATCATATCTCCAATGAAATAGCTTTTCACATCATATGCTTTATTCTTTCATGAACAACTGAATTCTTTTTTAGAGGTAGATGGCACTTTGGTTATCACAGAAGATGGTCATACCCTATTAAGCATTCCATAATTCATTAAGCAATCCTTTAAGCCATAATAACTCTTTTAATCTTTTGTAGTTGCTATAAATTCAATTTCTATTTATGATAATGACACCATAAGCTACAAAACTGATTTTTAACTTATTAGATATTGATTCAAAGTTCTTAGTTGTAGATTTTCTCCTATCTAAATCCCAAGCAAAATCAAAGTTTACATACCTTATTAACTTGTCAGAATCATTATTATGTTTTTCATAAATCAATGAATGATTAATTATGCCTTTAAGATATCTGAGTATCTATTTAATTGCAATCTAGTGTCTATTATTAGAATTAATGACATACCTGCTAACCACACTCATAATAAAGGCTAAATCAGGCTTGATGCATACCAATGCATACATCACGCTCGTTACAACTTGTGCATATTATATTTTCTCCATTCTTAACCTTTTGTCTTCTGTAGAAGATGAATGCTCTAATGAAAGTTTGAAATAACTTGTCAATGGTATTTGTGCAAGTTTGCAATCATAGTTTGAAACTTGCATAGCACTTTCTTGATATAAGTAGTTTGATTTGAAGCCAAAAGTTTTTTTGCCTTTGTTTTAGGATTTCCATTCCAAGAATCTTCTTTGCATCTTCTAAACCTTTCATTTGAAATTCTATGTTGAGAAGGACTTCAGCTTATCAATTTTTAATCTTTACTTACATGTTGTAAGAATGTCATCAACATATAATAAGAAATAAATCACTCCACCTTGATCAAAATTCTGCAACTACACATATATCATACTTGCTTCTTGAATAAACTGTAAGTTATCATAAACTCATTAAATCTCTTATACAATTGCCTAGAAGATTATTTTAATCCATAAAGTGACTTCTTAAGTAGACATACATCATTTCTTTACCCGGTTCCTTAAAACTCCCAAGTTGGTCTATGAAAACTTGTTCATCAAGTCTGCCATGAAAAAATAATGTCTTTATTAGTATAAGCCCTAAATCTAATAGTATTTCAAATATTTGGTACACTTATATCATGACATTTATATATATATATATATATATATATCATTTAATTATTTCATTATTACATATCTGTGTATTTAATAAATGTAATAATACCCTTAAAATAGTAAGTTTAATTTATTAGACACTATTTTTAAATGTAAAACATTATTGAGAAAAAGGTAATAATGATGTATAGAGACTAGTATGTGTAGTGATTGATAACAATTTGTGTATGTTATGATATGAGATATCAAGTGAACATATAGATACAAATTAGTGAACTAATGTACTAGACTAACCTATCATAAAAATACTATATAAATTATTATATGAGTGTCATAAGTAATTTTCATAGTGACAATGGTGTATATGATTCTTGAACTTGAGATTACCATTGTTTCTAATAAAGAGAATGATATATTTTGACATTTTTAAAAGTCATTTGTAACAAAATAGACTATAAAGAAAATAATTAAATATGTCATAACTTGTGTAAAAGAATATGTGATCAAAATAGAATGTCTTTTCTATATAATGGAAGTGATATCTTGAACATTTTAATTGAGTAAGGCTTTTAAAAATATGTGGCCATACTCAAATAAGTTAATATATGGTATTAACTTTATTTGATATAATAAATCTATTTAAAATATCAATGAAATATATAATTGAACTATAAGAGGATGATATATTTTATATTTCGTATTCAATTAAAATATTTAGGATAAAAGAATTGAATTATATGGTAATATTGGTCACAGATAAGGTGATATCAAACCACTGATATTGTTATCACTTGGGTAGTTATAATATAATGCTAAACACTACTCATTACTTATAATACTAAAATTAAATTTTAGTATTATTACTAACGTTATGAGAACTTATTGAGTCGCACATTATGATCGAAAATAATATATATATATATATATATATAATTCTAAATAGTTTTAGGATTTATTAGGCTATTTGGGTATTAATTTTGATTAAATTCATTATATAAAGATTGGACTAAATTTATTAGTGACTACTTTACTAAATAAATGAGACTTTATAAGAAAACGCAATCAAATAGTTTAAATCAAAATTAAAAATCTAAAATAGCAATATATAAATATATAATATTTATATTTTAAAGAATGTGCTTAAAGTTTATTTTTTATGTTCTTACTCTTAAGAAGAGAAGAACGAATAAAACATCACTCATTTAAATTATAGGAGCTAACATTTTAATTAAATTTTCGATCGTATAGATACCATAAAGGCACAAAGGCAATTGATCTGTATTCGTAGTTTAATAAAAATTATTTAATTAAAAGTATGTACATATTTATGGTATTAAAAAAATATATAATAACACTAAAATTTATCGCATGGATCTTAAAAAGTAATATGGATTTTATTTTGTAATTTTATTGTATATTTATGTACTAATTTACTTACAATCTTTACATCCATCTGATCTAATTTCAGATCCAAAACAACAACCATAGCCAATAAGACTCTTATAGAACTAAGCTTCACCATTGGTGAGAATACTTTTTTGAAATTTACTCCTTATTTCTATAAAAAAATCCCTAACTACTAATCTTGTCTTATATCTAATGAAATTATTTCCTAAATTACCTTTTTTCTTTTTGAAAATCCACTTACAAATGACAATTTTCTTTGCTTGTGGTTTAGAAACTAGTTTCCAAATATGATTCTCATCTAAAGAATCTATCTCTTCCGCTATTGCCTTCTTTTACAATTTTTCTTCTTTATTGTGCGTAGCTTTTGCATAGGTTTTAAGCTTATCATTGTCTGTATCTTTCGCTGCCAATAATACAAAAGCCATAAGATTTGCATAAATATATCTTGATAGGTTAATCTTTCTTAATTTATCCCTTACTAACCTGTAGTCTTAAGGTTAGGTCATTGTTGTGAAACAAAAAAACCCTACTGTAAAGGAGTTGGTGAGTTAACTTCTATATTAACCTTTTTAACTTGAAAGTCATATTGTTTCTTCACCTCAAACTCTATAGATACCTTATCAAACTTGCATATAAGTTCATCCAAATTAAAATTATCAAAATGAATTAGCTATAGTCCTTTCATTAAAGATTACATCTCTACTTATTATACATTTGATAGGTTTAATGTATGTACATCATATTTTGCACCTTTGACCTCTTCTAGATGCCCTATGAAGAAACCCTTCATAACTCTTAGCTTAAGCTTCCTTTAAATGATATATGCATAAATAGGGCATCCAAATACCTTTAAATGCTCATAACTTTCTAGTTTTCCATTCCATTTTTTTTAAGTACTTTTGAAGCTGAACATTGTATATGGACTTTTATTTATCAGATAGCTTATTGTGTTAACAACTTCTACCTAGAAAACCTTAGCTAATTTTAAGTTTATCAACATGCACCCAGTCTTATTTAATAAAATTTTATTCATCCTTTTTGCACCTCTATTTTACTAAGGAGTATGCCTTATAATTTTATATCTAACTCTTCTGTTTTTTCTACTAAACTTGTCAAATTCTTTACCGTAAAACTTTAGACCATTATGTCCTAAATCTTTTAGTTTTCTTACTTATTTGATTCTTAAGAAGAGTTTTTCATTCTTAAAATTTTTAAAGACTTGATCTTTATGTTTAAGTATATAAATCCAAACCTTCTTTGATAATCATCAATCATGGATAAGAAATACCTTTCACCACTAAAAGATAGAACTTGTACAGGCCTCCATAAATTAGAATGTATATAGTTTAGGGTTCCTTTTGTATCATGCTTACCTTTTTCAAATTTGACCTTTATTGCTTTCTTAAAATGTGGGTTTTATAGAACTTAAAAGGTTCAACTTTTTCAATTTACAAAAGACCTTGATTATTTAGCTCTTTTAATCCTTTTTCACTTATATGCCCTAACCTTAAATGCCATAATTTTGATTTATTTAGTTTCAATTAAGATAATATGGTAGCACTTCCTATCATTGTTAACCCTAACAGTAGATAAAACCTATATACTCCTTTTCCTTTCATCAAAATCATAGATCCCTTTAAGAGCTTTTAGCACCCTTTTTTAGCTTTAAAGCTACGACCATTAAAATATAACATTCTTAATGAGATTAAGTTTCTTTTAAAATTTAAAACATGTTTTACTTGATGAAAGGTCCTGATGACTCCATCATGCATCCTAATTTTAATTATACTAATACCAATAACAGCACAATAGCGATTATTTCTCATCAAGATTTTCCCACCCCTTATGTTTTTATATGAATCAAACATATTCTTATCAAGACATATGGAATGAACACCCTGAATCAAGAACTCATTGACTCGTTGAACTATGATTTGATGCAAGATAAAGCCTAACTTATCATTGTTTTCATCTTTTAAAACTTGTTGATTGAAAGAAATAATTAGTGCATCAATATTTTCATATCTTGTACTAAATGAATCAGACTCATTTGAGTTTCTTTTTTATTTTGAAGCTATTATTGCATTTCCATTCTTATATTATTTTTCTTTTCCCTTATTTTTTCTATCTAAATAGTCTTTCTTGAAGTTTCCATTCTTATTGCAGTAATAACATCTTATCTTCTTTCTTGTTTTTAACTTAAACCTTGCATGATTTTTTTTTCTTTTTATCTTTTTTTTTTTTTTCATTTTTGCTTTGAGCTGACAATCTTTCACTATTATTAAACTTTTTAATTTCTGTCGTCTGTAATTTTTTTTGGTGTTTAGAATAGATTTCACATCCTCTATAAACAAAAAATTTTTTTCACATAAAAGAGTATTCACAAAATATTCACAAGAACTTGGAAGTGAATTGAAAAACATAGGGGCTTAATCCTCATCTTTCACCTTAATGCCTATATTTTTAAGATTAAAAATGATCTTGTTATAGTTATCAAGATGTTCCTCCATTAAGATCCCAACTTCTATAGAGAAATTGTAGAGTTGTCTTTTCCTATACAACCTATTAGTCAAAGATTTGGTCATGAATATGCTTTCTAATTTCAATTATAAAGAAGCTGTTATGGTTTTCTTTGATATTTCTCTAAGCATTAAATTACCAAAACTTAAAACAATTGCACTATATGCTCTTTTCAATAGATCCTTTTTCTCTTTTTCACTCGTCATTGCAAGAAGATTCTTTTTCCTTTCTAAAACTTTTTCAAGTCCCTGATGAACTAGAAAAACACATATTTTTAATCTCCACATATTGAAATCTTGTTTGTAGTAAGTTTTTTAACATCATATTTTGTTAAAACCATGAATCTTCTCAACCAAATAGCTTTAATAAGTTTGTTAGGTTTTTGGATCAAAAAACACAATCAATTTAATAATAATCACAAACATAAGATAATTACTAACTCATAAAATAAAGAATCATAAGAACAATCACTCAAGAAAGAATTTATGTGGGTTAGCTAGATGCTTACATTCATGGACACCCAATGCTTACAAATTGACTATGTTCTCTTCATCGGTAGGTGTATTTTTTTAAGCAAAAATCATAAGTTTTCAAGAAGTTTAAAGTTATGGTAGAGAAAGAAAGTAGGTATCAAATTAAATTCATAGGATCTAATTCAAGAGGAAAGTTTACTTTTAACAAAATTTTAGAATTTTGTCAGTCAATAGAATTTGCCATTTAATTATAGTCTCACAATCCCAAAACAAAAAATAAAATAGTTAAAAGAAAAAATAGAATGATCCTTTACATTGCTCAAAGTATGTTTAAAACATTTAGATGTTGAAATAATTTTAAGCAAAAGCAATAAGAAGAATGGAACGAAATGGGAAAAAGCCCAAAATCTCTCATTTGAGATTTTTAAAAGTATAACTCATGTGCATATGCCCAATGAGAGATGAACCAAGTTAGATAAAAAAAACAAGAGTTTCATTTTCATGGGTTACAATTTAAATATAAAAGGATATAATTGTACAATTTAAACAAAGGGAAGATTGTGATTAACCAAGATGTAATTTGATATAAAAAAAAAATGGGATTTCAGCTCTTATGTAGATGACTTCAACTTTTTTCCTTTTGAAGAAAATGAACAAACATTGATAAAGCAAGCATAAGAAGTTTAGCGAAAACCTATTACTCCACCTACCTCGCCAACATCAAACACTTAAGAGACTTAGTGCCATTATTTTAAAAGATGTATGACACACATATGAAGTTTAGAAGATCTTTATAAAGTAGCTAAGAGACTTGATAATCTTACATACTTCTTTTTTTAACTGATTGTAAGCTGGTCAACTTTTAAGAAGCTACTCAATATGAGAAATAAAGAAATGTAATCGATAAGAAATTAAGTTAATTAAGAAGAATGACACTTAGAAATTTGTATCTCTTTCTAATAGTTAGAAAACCATCAACTTCAAATAGGTGTACAAGATGAAGAATAATGTTAAAAGGAGAAATTAGAAGATACAAGGCAAGTCTAGTTACAAAAGGCTATCATAAAAAAATGTAAAATTAACGATGATGAGACATTCACCCCCATTGCTTGGTTAGAAACTATTAGACTAATAATTTCTTTGAGACTCCAAACTAAGTAAAAGATATATCTAATGGATATCAAGTCCTTTTTTCTAAATAGAGTTCAAATGGATATCAAGTCATCCTTTTTAAATAAAGTTCTCGAAGGAGAAGTTTACATTCAACAACATCTGGCTAAGAAGTCAGAGGGTAAGAAGATAAAGTTTTGAAGCTGAAAAAGCCTCTCCATGTGTTAAAACAAGTAATAAGGGTATGTATTAACTAAATCAACAAATACTTTAAAAAGAATAGCTTTACCAAATGCCTTTATAAACACACTCTCCATGTCAAAATAAAATATGGTGATGTTCTAATTGTTTGGATATACGTGGATAATTTGATCTTTATTGGAAAGATTCTTCATTCATTCAATGACTATAAGAAAGTCATGGCCAAGGAATTTGAGAAGAAAGACATTGGGCTTATAGCAAATCATCTTGGCATTGAAGATAAATAATAAGAAGGTGGAAATTTTTAAGTCATAGGAATGCATCACAAAAAAGATCCTCGAGAAGTTCAAAATGCTTAACTGCAAACCAATAAGCACGTTGATAGAATGCGGAATCAAGCTATCCAAACATGATAAAGTAGAAAAGGTGGATCCAACACTTATCAAAAGCTTGGTTGAAAGTACGCAGTATTTGACGTGCACTAGACCAAAAGTTGTCCACGCAAGGACTCGTAAACTACCATATGGAAAATTACAAACCACACTTTTCAAAGCGGCAAAGAGAATCCTTAGTTATCTCAAATGTACAATCAACCTTAGCTTGTTCCACTCATCTTCTATTGATTACAAGTTCATTAGATATAGCGATAGCAATTGAAGTGGAGATACAGATAATCGGAGAAGTAACACTAATTTTTTGCTCTTAATGGGTGACATTACTTTTGCTTAAATGTCAAGAAAGCAATTAGTTGTCCAACTTTCCACGTGTGAAGCTCAATACATAGATTTTACATCATATGTTTGTCATGAAATTTGGCTTAGAGACTTGTTAAAGGAGCTAGAATTGCTGCAAGAATAACCAATAAAAATTTGCATTAACAATGAATTAGCAATGACATTAGCAATAAATCTTGTGTTTCGTCATTAAAGGTGTTGTCACTATATAAAGGAATATATCACGAGCATTGATGTACAAGTCGAGTACATATAGTCTCAAGATCAAGTTGCAAACATTTTTACAAAGCCACTAAAGCAAAAAAGACTCCATAAAGTTAAGAAATCTATTAGGCAATATAAGATCATGTTTGAGGGGGGTGTTGGATCATGTATTTGATACATAAATTAAAATAAAACCTAAGAGCCCAATTAAATAAAACCCTCCCATAGGATGATCCAAAATTAGGTAAAATGTTACCGAAGATAATTTGAATAGGAAGCTATGTGTGTGACATATATTTTTGTGAACTTAATATTTGTGTGGTTTGTCTTAATTGGCTGCAAGTACAAAACCCCTTCTCTATTGCATTGCGTTAGCATTAAGAAAGTGAAGAAGCAAGTTAGTTTCTTAAGCAAAAGTGGAGAACAAACTAGCTTCCTAAGCAATTTGTATGCATAGTATTTAGGTGTACGAAGAGAAAAATAAGAAAGTTATATTTGTATAAACTATTAATAACATAAATTTTTTATTTGATAAATAAAAATATAACTTTTTATTATATTTTATGTGAATCTTATTTTGACAATGGCTAATTGTAAGAAATAAAAAAATGATAATTTTTATAAAATATTTAATCACTTGAAAATAAGTTAAAAATTTCTATTATCCGTTGGTTTATTTTTCTATTTATCCATAAAATACAACTCTCTTAAATGTAAACAAAGCAGAGGGCATCCTAGTGAACTTCATCGATATTGTTATTTTCCCTCTATCGGCAATTACCACAAACAAAATTTATTCTGAATATATGGTCACTTCTGTTATCTAATTAGGCATTATTTCTCTTGTATTTGATAAATTCTAGCGGTGATATTTCGAAAGAGACGATGGCTAAAACAAAATGAAATTACAATCGAAGCAATAATTAGGCCTATGAACGAATAGCGCCATACAATTTACAAATCAAAATTGGAACCGTAATTATCATCCACCATCCCATGTGCGTGCTCCTCTGGCAAATCAAGGTACTGCATATAGCATTCCTTGTATGTTTTCCCATGCTAGCTCCTCAATTTCCAGTTCATTTTCAAGCTAGCTAATAATCAATATTGAACCTGGAGGCCACGCTGACGTGCCGGTGTCTCGTACTTTACAAACAATTTTAGATATAGTCATTTATTTCATAATTTTAATAAAATATTTGTTAATAAAGTATTAAAATTTACATACTAAAATACTTTTCTTAATATGGACTGTTAAATTGTTAGATCAAAAATTAGAGTTATAAACACATTCTTTTACTAATTGAAGTTAAAATATCAAAATATTTTTTACAATAATTTTTAAAAGTTAATGAAAATAAAGTTAGGGCACTTAGGTAGTTCTAAAAAATCAGAAAAGTATTAAAATATTAAAAAAATAAAATAAAATAAAATAAAAATTAGAAAGACATTGGTTATCTTTTAATTATTATTGTCTTGTCGATGAATACTAATTTAAATAAACTTGAATTTAATCTTTCCATCTATACACTCAAGTATAGTCATTTTTATTTACTTGAAGAAAACACAACTTATAATCACCCGTTAATATCCAATTAGGTAGAAATATTATTTTTACAACCAACAATTTTTTTTAATTGTTGATTTTTGTCATTTAAATAAGTTAGTAAATCTTAGGAAAGATTTTCTTGCCTATTAAGAAAAACTTTCTGCTTCTTCATTTGGTACCGTCAAAATTAAATTTTGAAAATTAAAAAAAATGTGTAAAAATCTTTATGAATTATTGTTCGGATGACAGTAAAATTTTACTGAATTATTTTATTGATGAGACAAGTCATTTTATCATTATACTCTTATTAATTTGTGATATAATTATGTACTTATTCTCTAACAATTTGCGGGAACAAATATCCATGAAAATAAGAGAAGATGTGTTATTTAGTTAACTAAACAATGCAGAAAATTCCAAGTTTTATAGGCTATTTGCAAGCATGTTAAACTCTCATGTTGTGTCTGTACTGCATTCTAATTTGGCCGCACGATGTATGAGATTGTTTATATTAAGGAAAGATTTGTTATTGGCAAATCTAGAACATACAGCATCTCCACTCTTCAATTCTATATCTTCACAGCACATGTATATAATTGAGATTTACAACCATAAGATGTCATGACTTCCTTTTATTTGTACCTGCATCTTGTATATATACAATATGCTAATAATAAAATATTGCCACTTTTGCTTTATTCTACTTGTATGTTTTAAACTCTTATATGGTATCAAAACTATATTAAACTCGAACGAGTAAAATCCCAACCATCAAACTCTGTCCTCTTCTTCCCCTCTCCCTTGAAGCTATCGTGGCCGAACCATAAATACCAAACAGTTCTAATGTTATCAGTTACCCTGAATCCAACACCAACAAACTTATAATGGCCATTAATTCCTCTGCTCAAGCACCAATAAAATTTGATGGTACAAACTATTTCGTTTGAAAAACACAATTTGACACTCTACTTATTGGATATGAACTAATTAATTATGTGGATAGAACCCTTCCTTGTCCTTCAAAAACCATAATGAAAAACAATCAAATTATATTGAATCCTCGCTATTTCCTTGGATATGTCAAGACAGCCTCCTATGCAACACCCTTCTAGGATCCCTTGAAGATAACATTAACTTATCTATTTCATCTGCTCTAAGGAATCTTAGAAGAAATTATCTATCTAAAATGTATGTTCTGCCTTCCATATTCGAATTCTTGGTCTTCAAGGAACCTAATGACTCTAATTGAAGGAACCCAACATGCTATCCAACTCACTCTATATGTTTTATAGGGTCTTTCTTAATCCTGAATTCAAAAAAAATTATGCTGTTATAAAAGCTCGAGAGTAGATAATCTCCTTCGAAACTTTGATGAGAAACTTATTGATCATGAATGTTTTTTGAAGAGGGATACACAATGATCCAGAAATAGTCTCATTATTGTAAATTTGCCAATAATTCAGGCTCGAACAACAAACCCAAAATAACAATGGAGGTCAGAATAAATTTTAAAATCAAAACTGCTTCAACTTTGACAATGGTCCACAAAATCAATAGTCCAAATTTCATCACGGACAACCTTCCATCAATAGTCGTAGAAATGATGGACCTAAACCTTATCCTAGCTATTGTCAACTTTGTGCCGATCAAGGGCACAGTGCCAAACATTGTCTTTAGTTTTGTTAGCGATGTTGAAATAATCAATCAAAAGACCATCTTAACCAACATACCACACCAAGCACCGAGTTTGATTGGAGCTTAAAACCATGGGCTTACTTTGTTTCACACCAACAGGTTAATCGACTCTACTACCTTTCATCATGTCACTGCAAATCTTAACAACTTATCACTTCACGCTGGTTATGAGAGTTTGGACGACATGATGGTTGGAGAAGATTAAGGTTTGTAAATCACACACACAACCTCTCTTGCTTTACCCTCTCACTCTAAGCATTTTCTATTATCGAACGCGCTTTGTGATCCACGCATGAAACAAAATTTAATCTATGTTTCAAAACTTTGTTCTAATAATAGTTTTGTAGAATTCTCACCTGATTATGTATATAAGTGGCCTACTAATGTCTCAACTACTTCACTTCATCAGCCCCCTTCTTTCGCTTGTTTTAAAGCCTAGTACGAAGATTAGTATACTCACCTTGGTCATTCATCTAATAAAATTCTAAGTCGTGTATTTTCTTCCTTTGAATTACCGTTGTCTAATTCTAAATAGCTTGATTTCAATTGTAATGCCTGCAAATGTAATAAAGTTCATATACTTTCCTTTTATCTTTCAACTCTTAAAAGTCCTGCTCCTCTCCGAACTCCTTTATTCAGATGTTTGAGACCTTCGCTCACGCAATCCCATGAAGATTTTAATTATTATGTTATCTTTGTTGATCATTTTTGAAGTATATCTGACTATTTCCAATTAAATTCAAATATAAAGCATCAAACAATTCTTGAAAAATTTAAGCCTGTTGTGGAAAATTTTTTTCAAAAGTCCATCATCTCTATGTACTCCGATTGTATTGGTGAATACACTGGCCTCAAATCATTTGTTGAAGAACACAAGCTAACTCACTTGTTTACTCCTCCATACACACCCGAACATAATGGTACTGAAAAGTATTAGTATCGACATATCATCAAGACTGGTCTCACCATGTTGCATCAAATTCCCCTTCCCCTCAAATTTTTGTCTTGTGCTTTTAGAACTACCACCTACCTTATAAATCGAATGCCTATCCAGAATTAAATTTTCTCTCACCTTTTCAAAAGATATATAGTAACAATCCCAATTACTATGAGCTACGGGTATTTGAGTCTTTTAACTATCCTTGGCTCAAACCTTTGTATGTTTTAAACTCTTATAGTTTAGACCCAAGTTGATCAAAGTTTCCTCCGATAAAACCCCAACCACACTAGCATTTTCATCACTCAGAAACTCTCTAAGCAAATACAAACTTCAAGATACCTTTGAAATATGGCTCCAAAGGCTTCGGCATCAACAGCTCTTCTCCTCTCTCTCAATCTCCTCTTGTTTGATTTGCTCACCACCACCATCCCCTAAAGGCCAAGACCATCACAATTATCCAAACCCTCTTCACCAACCAACCCCCTCACTTGCCCCAAGGGTACCCTGAAATTGGCGCATGCGCCAACGTATTGAAGAAGGTATTGAAACTTGAAATTAGTAAACCACGAAAGATGCCCTGCTGCAGTCTCGTTGAAGATTTGTTTGATCTTGAAGCCGCTGTTTGCCTTTGCACTGCCATTAAAGCCGATGCCCTGGGTATCAGACTGAACATTCCCCTTTCAGTGAATCTGCTGCTCAATTACTGTGGAAAGAATATCCCCTCCTACTACCAATGCCCATAAATCTACTCCAAACTTTTTTCATAATCTTTGCCCCATTGTCTATTTAATTTATTTTCATTCAGAATCATCTATTGGATAATGCCTTGAACTTTCTTAATTTGAGAAGGTTGTGTTACGAAGGCTTGGATGAATGCTAATAATTGAAATTGCGTTGTGTTTTTTTTTTTTTTTGTCTGAAATTTTTATCTTTTAACTTGATCTTGATCGATAGGCCTATTATTTTTTAATTTGCATCCGACTGAAAAAGGCTGGTGTGGTTTCAAGTGCCACATTGGTTCCAATAATTTAGGCGAAATGTGCCGGATCTTCGTCACCGTAGTCGAAAATTCTGTGATGCCAGATAAGTTTTACTGGTATCAATAACTTTTGTTGTTATTTGGATCCATTAAAGCATATTGGTCATTACCCTCACCTTTAATCTCTCATAAGTAAAGATTAACCCATTATCAAAGGAGGGATTACCGTAAATTGCTAATCAAATAGTATTGTTCTTTTTATCAATTGACATTTTTTAAATTTACATGTTGAATTTCTTGAGGTGACTTTTTTAGTTTATGCCAAAAAGTGGCAAATATTTGAAAAAAAAAATGTATGAAGATAAATATATATATGTATATATTGGTTAGAGTTAAACATGCATATTAATTATAAATCATTTATTTAATTTAATTTACATTTTTTATTGATAAATACTAAAATATTCCCACATTTTTTAGTTGTGAGTCATTGATGCACTCTCAATTTTATTTTTCTCAAATGGCTTCATTTAACATCTACTTTAGATGATTTTATTAAGTATACTTGAATAATGTATGTAATATTATTCAAAGTACACGCACCAAGAAAATTTTAATAACTAAAAAGAAAATAAAATCACTGCAAAATGATTAGGGCTGGGAGTTGTGAGCTTTTAACCTTACCTACTGGAAAATGTCATTAAATTTAGACATTCTTTTCCTTTATACACATCACCAAAACAATATGATATAAAATGGAAATATAGGCACTTGGTTGAAATTGGACTCACCTTTTAGACACAAGCATAAATGTAATAACACAAGCCAGTAAGTATATACTCTTTCATTTGGGTACGCAATCAAATTTTCAGGCAAAATTTTTTTATAAAACTACATGCCTGTAATTTTAAATTAATTTGTAATCTTATTTTAAAATATCAACATTTATAAATTTTTTTAATATAATAATTTAAATCATATTTATAATAATTTTTTTTTGGGTTATGTTTTATGTGCTTAATACATCGAAATTAACTAGCAAAGCCAGTGCTTGAAATGCCGTCGGGCTCTCTTATGTATTCATAATAAAACTAATTTTCAACATTTCAAAATAATTTTTTAAATATTAAAAATTATAACTTTTATGTTTAGTATTATATTTGAAATCATATTCATATTAAAAAACAATTTTTATGTTTAACAAACTTTAAGTATTGAAAATTATAATAATTATATTTAAAAAGTATTGATGGTTGTATTTATAATAAAAAAAATTTTATCTTGTGGATAGTTTATACAAAATTAATAGTAAAATATTAATAATCATATATTTTTAATATGGTATTTTAAATTGTATTCTTACTAAAAATAATATTTTGTTTAGAATTAAATTCCTAATTTATGATTATTTTATTTTTATTACTTTTTACTGCTTTTCAAATTAATTTAGAAAATTACAAAGATATCATACTTATTTAAATGTTGTTTGTTTATTTAAATTTTGGTATTAATTAGAGCAGTTCAAACTTTCGATGCCCGGGAATTTTGGGTCATCTATAATTGTTCATCTGATATATATTAAAGGTATCAAACATGCTTATTAAATGAATTTGGTTGGTATCGTGTGATAGCCACACTTTCTTCACCATTGTTAGGCTCAAGCCTCAAAGACAGAAATTAGGGTCTTTTTTGTTTTTTTTTGGTAAAAGAGAAAGTTAAACTAGATTATTTCACCTTTGTATTTTTTTTCTTTCAGTATTTACCAATGGATTTTTTTAAACGTGGCTCCGCCCTTGATTTAAGTAGTAATTTCAATGTCTTTCTAAGATGATCTCGCCTGAGGGAGGACATGTTGAAGAAAGATTTTATTGTTTTTCAATTTCTCTTTATAATCTATTCTTATTTTTTCTTAATAAATATTAATTTCCAACCCTAAATCCTAATTTATGTTTGAGAGCAAACTCTGGTAATCAAAATAATCCCGGTTCTGGACTCTGGCATTCATAGGAAGATGTTGTGGCAGTCATGCCATTGTCAGGTTAATGAGAGTTCTAAGCAGTATGGTAAGCAGTCAAGCAGTAATTCCATCACATTGCTTGCAGCTGTGCAGTATCTAATTCCCGAAAGTTTGACACAAGTTTGGGAAGCCAGCCTCGGTTTACTTACACGGAAGATTTGTTTACATCGTGTGTACGAAGGAAGAAATTATTCATTTAGAAAAGTTAATAGAAATCTTGTGCATCTTTTCTCGTTTGCTCTGTCATTTAACAGCTGTAGCATGCTCCATTTCACTGTTATTCATTTCTAATCAGCTCTTTAAGCTTTTAGGCCTTATTCTCTTTCAAGTACGATCCCAATGTTAAAAAATGTTGGACGTTTTATACATTTATATTTTAAAATATACAACACCTATTAATAGTGTAACCAATTGTATTATTATTATTTTGATCCTTTTTATAGATTGCAAATTAGATATTATTAATTACAAAATATGAATTAATAGACAGTTTTATAAAAGATTTTTTTTTTAATTTTAACGGTAACATAATATCTTATACAATATAAAAGGAGTTAATCAATACTTGTATACAAGAATGAAGAAAATAATTTCTTCATTGTTAGTCTATGTTTTAACACCAAAGAATAAATTATTATCTAATAGTTCTAAGATTTTATATTTAAAAATAAACTCTTGTAGAATTAAGTCATTAAGTTTTGAAGGTGAGACCACTACATAATCTAATTTGTACTAGAATATTGTCTTAAAGGGAAAGAATTTTTTCTAATTATTGTTAAAATTCTTAAAAATGAGAAATACATTCCCAAATATAAAATTTTAGAGCAACTTTGTAATACTTTATTCTTTGAGACAAAAATAGAGAGTAAAAGAGCAACAATAAGGAGTTTTCTTTTTTATTTTTTTATACCATTCAGGTCTCTTAAAAATATGAGTCGCTCTCCTTGTTATAATACAAGCTATTTAACTAATATCAACACCCACAATGTTATCACAAAAACAACTATTAAATAAAAAATTATAACCAACAAATAAATGTTAACATTGGTTGCCACATTCTCAAATTAAAATACATGATTTAATATTTTAGAAAGTAATTTAAAACTAAAGGTGTGTAGTTCTAAAAATTTTGACAAAACTTTCTTTGTATTATAAGCACTCTAAAAATAACTAATAGATAATCTAATATAAAAGAGATTTTAAAAAGTTTGATTATTAAGCTTCTAATTATTTCTCTCCTAAATAAGTATAAACAATAATAATTATAACGAAATAATAATATAATTTAATTATTACTATACGCAATGCATAATTTTAGAGTATTATTTTTAAAAGTAGCTATCCAAAAAATATATAATCTACGTACTTTTAGGATTTTATACCTAAAAATCGCCGCCTATAGTTTTAAATTTACGAACTTTTATCGTAAAATTGAAATCACGTCCACAATCACTAATGCTAAACAAAAGGTCTTACATTATTTCATAATCTAGGCACACACAATAATAACAAAATAATTTATTCAATTCATCTCAACATCGGTTCATAAATAACGAAAGTATAAATTAATCATAATATCATGGTTAAGTTCTTTTAAAATTTATACAAACATAATAAAATAGTAATATACTATTTAAGTATTAATCACCAAAGTTATATTTTTAAAAATATAAGCATGCATTATTTTTCAACATTTATTTTAACATAAAAAAATATATATATACTTTAAATAAATTTATTTTATATTTGCAATAACAAGTATAAAATTCTATTTTTTTAGTTTTTAAAACATTAAAATACTCAAGTATGTATAAATTAACTATTTGAATCAAAGTAAAATCGACTCTGTTATGACTCCTTCAACTTCTTTTTTTATTTCCTACTATCATCACCTAATATTATTTTACAAAATCAATGTATAATTACTAAAATAAACGTATAACTTATATTGTTTATATTAAAATATAAATTAGTCCCCAATCTAAAATTAAACTAAAATTCAGTTTAAAAAATTCTAGAATTTTGAACTTTTAAAGTAGAAATTAAATAATAATAACAATAAATTATAAAAAGTCTTTAAAATATAAATAATTATAAAAATACTCTAAAATATTCTAACTATTTGTAAATAGATCTTACTAATTTATAGAATAAAATAAAATTCTGTATATTTTATATTTTCATCCCAACCAACAATCTCAACCATTTTCATCAAATTTTTTCAGTGATTATTAAAATTTTTTTTGAAGAAATTATCAAATTTAATCCAAAAACTTATTGATTATAAATTCAAGAACTTACAATGATTGAATTTCTAACTTCAATCTTACCAAATAAAACTCAAATGTTTCATCCAATTTCATTACTTCCTATCATTAAAACGTAACTATTTTTCTTTCTAAAATAAAACTAAAAAGAGATTTTAACCTAAAATTTCTCTCTTTCCCTCCTTTTTTTTTTTTTTCTCTAAACTCTTTATCTGTCTTTTTTTTTTAAACCTCAATTCTTCTTTTTTCTCTTTTCTTTTTCTTTCTTTTTCTTCTCTTTCTTCTTTTTTTCTTTCTAGTTCCTCTAGTTTCTTCTTCTTGTTTCTAGATTTAACAAGAAATTTCTTATTTACACATGCGTAAATATGTAAGTACATGAACCAAAATACATGAACCAAAAGAATATACTTAATTTGGCATTTAGGCTTAAAGAAAATTGCTTGAGTTTGGATATTACATTGGTTACAATATATAATAATTAATTGAACCATATTTTGTACTTATCAATGAAATACTGATTACACTTTTAATATATATACTAATCAATCAATTAGTGTAAAATATATTCTAGAATACCCAAAATATCCAATAATAAATGCATCTTTGGTGTTACAATTTCTTTTTCCTTCCAACACTTTTCCTTAAAGGCCAAAAAGAGTTCCAAATGCCTCCTTACGGGTTTTATTTTATGTTCTTCAAAATAATTTTCAGATATTGTATATTAATTACCCAATCAAACTTACAGTGTCAATAATATATCAGGATTCTTTTCTCATCTTACTATTTTTAACCTTGTAAGGAAATTTTAACATGAAGCATTTTAAATTTTTTAGTGTTAAGATTTAATTTCACTTTTAATTTTTTTATTCTACAACAAAATATATCATTTTGGTAGCTAAAAGTTTGCTAAAATTTAATTTATTTTTCATTTACCTTAAATAGTAAAGCACAATTTCTAGTAACTAACTCAAATTTTAACTCAACATGTGTTTTTTTTTTTTTATATTTTATCATGTTTCAAATTTTATTAAATATATTTTTTAACAAAAGATTATATCTAACCAAAAAAATAAAAATCATGTTGTTGTAACTAAGTTGTTAAGTGATTAGGTGATCACTTGTTTGAATGTTGATTGCGCATTAAGACTTAGAGATTAGTACAAGTCTTTTGTTTATCTTTGAGAAAGTGAGTTCTTGACTCTTGTAACCTCGAAATAGAAAAAAAAAATGTCATTGATTTTCTCGTGAATTTTGAGAAAGCCGTGTTTCAAAAGGAAAGAAACAAATTTGAGAGTAACTACCAAATTAATGTGTTTTATTCAGCGTTTATAATTATTAAAAGTTTGAGAAAAGTTTGACCATCAATAATTCACAAACGTCAAAATCTCCTTCGGAAAAATTATATCGGAGAGAAGATCAAAATCTGACAATAACAGTCGGCTTAATTCCATGTTAAAAATTGATAACCAGTTATATATATCAATAAAACTTGAAATCTTCAAATTCCACGCATTTATATCTAATTATAGGTAAAAAAATTAAGAAGAAAACAAAAAAAACAACTATAAGCTCCATTTAAAGCGAGAACCTTCTTTGAACAGATATAGCAAAGAGACAATGTTGTTGTTGTTAGGAAATTGACAAGTGACAAGTACAGAAACCTCAAACTCCACAATCCCAACGGCTTATCCTGCAGGTTGCGTTGCCAGGTTGTGGCATTCCAATCCAGTGTGCCCACATGGGTCTCTTTCAAAAAATTTGCAAAGCTGAATTAACTCTTCGCAATCTCCGTTCAATAAAACCCTCAGCCCACTTCACAGTTTTGCACCACTCACAACTGAAACGCATCACTCCCTTCTTGACGAACCCTTCATTAATTTAGCTACTAGTACTTTTTGAGACATAGCAAAAGTTCTAGCAGCATCAACTGCTCTTCTCCTTTCCTTCAACCCACTCTTCTTTACTTTGGTTAGCTCTACCCATGTCCCTTGCCCTCCGCCCCCTAAGACGCAAAATCATCATCACAAGCACCCGCCTGCACCCAAGCCCACTTGCCCAAGGGATACCCTAAAGTTGGGCGCGTGTGCTAATTTGTTGAATGATTTGATGCACCTTGTCGTTGGAACACCGCCAGTCACCCTTGCTGCAGCCTCATTGAAAATTTGGTCGATCTGGAAGCCGCTGTTTGCCTTTGCACTGCCATTAAAGCCAATTTCTTGGGCACTAACCTGATCGTGCCAGTTTCACTGAGTTTGTTGCTGAATTACTGTGGAAAGAAAGTCCCTTCTGGCTTCCAGTGCGCATAAATAAACTCTATTTGTTGCCATTCATGTATTTCTTATTATTTTTCACGTTACTTTAATTTGTCCATTTCATGGTGTGTTTCTATTTATTTTTTATTGTTTATTGGCGTATTACAATCTTTGATTAAAAAATTGAGAGTTTATATTGTTTCTTATCGATAATGATTCCTCATCTTGCATAATATATTGTCCTTTGAGTATGGCTTATAGATTTCTTCCAAAGAAAACGCAAAGGCACGTATATTTACGCAGTAGAAATCCGGAAGCTTCATGAATGAAAAATTTATACTTGGTTGAGAGATCAATTAATATTTCATCGAAAATGGTTACTACTAAATTCTTGTCAACAACAATATCAGCTCATTGAGCATGATATTGTTGTTGACAAGAAAACATAATCAAATGTTATAAACTTCAAGCTTGTAATCCTTTGATGAGATTATTTGGATCAGTTGAATGGGAACTCTGGCTAGCTTGGCGTTGCAAAAAATTGTTCACTTCACTACTTTTGTGGCTATTAAGAAGCGATGAGCTACCAATATATAAAGTCTAGTACTAAAGCCCCAAGCTTTATCTAAAACGTTAAGGAATATGCTGAAGCATATCTATCTCATGCCCATTGGACTACATTCATTCAAATAGTTTCAATCAATCTTAAATATTTGAGAATAATTTTGTCCCGTCTAAATTTTACCGCAACATATTATTCATGGGTCGTGAGTACTGTTGTACAGAAGAGTACCACTTGATGCGATGGAGCCTGGACCATACACAGACATCCTGGTGGAAAATCCAAATTTCGTTCAGCAAGTTATGCTGGTCAGCAATTAGTGGGATCTGGACGGCCCTGACTTGTTGCGTTATTTTCTTGACAGTGATTGATGTTATGTTTTCGAAAAATAAAGTTTTAAGGGATAAATATTAAAAATTATTGAGTCCAATCCAGTAGTGATACTTGGCTTTAATTTATCTACTGTACTATGCGTCTTGCTTAATGTTGCCTGATGCATGAATTTGTTATTTAATCAATGTTCATGATGGGATGGGTCACATTATTCATATTACATTTCAGTAATGTCCTCAACTTCATTCTACAGAAAAAGCAAGGATAGACTATTACAGGATAGGGCAGAACTTAAAGGAAATTGAAAGAAATAAGAATTTTTTTTTTCTCGTGTTGAAGGACGTTCTCACATCATGATACCAAGATGTACTCGTAATGAAGTCGAGATATTTGCTATTATTTGTTCAAGCCAACTGAAAATCCACATAGCTAGATCTACGTTTATATGCACGCATGTTGACAACGTAGATTAATGTCAGTCGGGTTAATTGAATGAGGATGGACTCTCTGTATCATAGAACCTCGACCAGCTGGCTTATCAAGGCATAGGCATTGTTTTTGGTCACTGAAACAGCTTCACGTGGGAAAACAATTCATGCAAGTTTTTTTAAAAAAAACAACTATATCTAAGGTTTGACGAGGACTTCGCCTTGTCTTCAAAATTAGAAAAAGGCTGTTGGTGGACCCTTGAAATAATGCTTGTGAACATCAATGCCAAAGAGTACTTGGAAGAGAAAAAGTGTCATTCACACTGTAACTTAATTAATGTTTTTCATCCTTTTAAATATCGATTTGATTTGATTGTACAATAATACTTTCTTGGAAACATTTTGAAGGTGATTTCTTATTTCTGTAAATATTTGATTTTATATGTCGGTAGGGGAGATTCTTGTAAGGTGAAATAAACAGTTGTACAGCGCCACATTGTCCTCGGAAAACGGTTGTAAGATATTTGCTCTCTGTAACTAGTAATTGATTTACCGTGTCTATGACACCCAAACGGATATGTATTCATGCAATGTAGCACTGATAATCATCTGACGAAGTGGTACACACCATTCTTTTTTTTTTTTTTTTATTGATAAATTTTAATCTTTTAAGTGCAATAATTTTATTATTATATTAATATAAATAATATAATAAAATTATTAATTAATAAAATAAAAATTATTTATTAATAAAAAATTAAAAAAATTAAAAATAAATTTTATTTTTAATTAATATAATAAAAAATATTAATAAGATTTATTTCTGACTTTTTTCATCAATTACTAATGAATGAATATTTTTATTTATTACTATATTTTGTCAGTCAATCGTACAGAATATTTTTAAATATTTTTTAAGTATAATAAAATTATATATAAATATAAATTTTTATAAAATTAACAAAAATTATTTTTTTAATAATATCATTGTGTTTAATTATCAGATAACTAATTAAAATAATAAAATAATTAAAATAACTTTATATATAATTTTAAATTATTAGTATTTTTTATATACTTCTTTTGAGTTTTAAAAAACTAACAAAAAATATTTTTAAAAGTTATTTTTTATATTTTGACATTTAATTTAATTTAATTTAATAAACATGTATAAAAAATATTAATTTTAATAATAAAATGTCATAAATTATTTGTTTGTATAAAATTATAAATTATTTAAGTTAATAAAAATATATAAAATTATATAATATAAATATATACAAATAAATATTATAAATTACTTATTTATATATAATTATTTTGATTGTTATGAATATTTTTATAAGTATTAAACTATTTTTATTATCAAATTACACATAAAATATTTCACAACAGTTAAAATAATTCTATATAAATTAGTAATTTATAATATTTATTTATATATATTAATATTATATAGTTTTATATTTTTTAAATTAAATAATTTATAGTTCTACACTAATAAATAATTTATGATATTTTTTGTTAAAATTAATACTTAATTATTATTTATTAAATCATATTTAATTATATTAAAAAAAATTTGTTAGTTTTCTAAATTTCAAGAGAAATAAGTAAAAAATATTATTAATTTAAAATTATATAGATAAAATTATTTTAGTTATTATTTTATTATTTTAATTAAACATAATAATATTGTTATTAAAAAATATTTTTGTTAATTTCATAAAAATTTATATATACATATAATTTCATCAAAATAATATTTGAAAATATTCTGTCGTCAGACTTGAGTAAATACTAAATCAGCTAGGAATAGGATCCACCATTTGCATTCAGAAAGAGAAGACTATGGATCAAAGCTCTATACCATTGTTATTGGTAAAAAAATATATATATATAGCAATTAATGGAATCGGCGCCCAGGCAAGTTAATAGGCAGTAAAAGATCTGCTCAGACAAGTTGAGAGAAGTTCGACATTGTTACAGTCATCACCAGATTGCGCGCGCGCGCGCCCCTGAACCAAATCACCAAAAAACTAAAATAAAATAAAATAAAATGGAGCCACTTACGTGCATGCCTTAGTAACTAATAATAGTTGGATTGGTCTCATGAAATTAATGAGATTCAACTTTATTATAACCATATCATACAAAACTATGCATCTTATACATATCACATGTATATAAGCTAGAGTCGGCCAAATTCCGTTCTGTTGCCTTGTCACCATAACAGCCCACGTCAAGATGGAGAAGACCCACAGGATCAAGTCAAAAGTCACGCGGAGCACCCACAGAGTTTCATGCATTGGAAACGCCAATTCATGCGCAAAATCTTTGCATTATGTGCCAGTACATACGTACTGCTTATTCGAGTAGCAACGCATATTAATTTCTATTTGGCTGGAGAAGCATGGGCGGGGTTCTTATAAACTCATCTAGTCGTCCACAGAAAGGTGCTTGATGATTTAATTTTAACGTTAATTTTAGTTAAGGACATTTCAACAAGCTTTTCTTAACAAAAGTCAATCTTGTCAAGCCCATTCGTAACTCTTATTAAAGTCACAACCAGGGAGATACGGTGGCTGTTTGTAGAGTAGACCATGGAAGGTGAAATCAAATTTAATTCCTTTAATAATTATTAAAATAATTAAAATTTTTAATTTAATATTATTATTAAAATTAAATGAATTATAATCATCAGTTTCAATAGATATTTTTATATTATAACATTATAATTATAATCCATACAATTTTTTTTGTATGTTATAATATATTTTACAATATTTATGACACTATCTAATTAAATATTAATTAATTTTATTTTAAATATAACTAATTTTTTTTAAAAATAAATATATTAAAAAATTTAAAATATAAATAATATAAAATAAATCTATTAAATCATAAATTAGTTGGTATATTTATTTAAATAATTAATTATGTTATAAATAAATTCACTTATTAAGAAATTTAAATTTAAATTTAATTTAATTATTAATCGTGTTACATAATATTATTTTTTTAATAATTATATTATTTCATAATTATTTAAATTTTGTGTTAGATTTGTGTTAAGTTGACAGGAGTAGTGAAAAATAGTCCCCCTTTAATTGAACTTGGTGTTTTTTATTTTTAGTTAGGTCGTGATCTTTAATGTGATATAAATATCATCTTGATGTCATACATGTACAACAAAAATTTAAACAAAATAATAAAACAAAGATCACATGCGTGCTTCGTGAAAAGGACTCTAAAAATAATCTGACTATCACCTGGTCTGCGAAATCTAACCCCTGTCTAGCTTGATTTCAGGCGACCATATCTGTCCACTAACAGCCAACATAAATAATAGAGGATGGACCAAGTATGATCAAGATTTAAGAACTGCTGTGCTTTAGGTGTTTAAGCTGCAAAATCACTCTCATCGACAAATATTGAAGAAAATGAACCCAGAAAAATTAGGGGATTAATTGCCTAAAAGAAGTAAGATGAAGAAAATAGG
Organism: Swietenia macrophylla; assembly: GCA_032401905.1. Classification (NCBI taxonomy): domain Eukaryota; kingdom Viridiplantae; phylum Streptophyta; class Magnoliopsida; order Sapindales; family Meliaceae; genus Swietenia; species Swietenia macrophylla. The sequence continues at coordinate 3,914,591 of CP135568.1, read as the reverse complement.
AAGGTTTGAAACAATCAAAGAGACGACGAAGCCATGGATATCTGTGAACTGAACAAGCTCCGAAATCAACTTCACGGATTAAACTGAGCCACAGTCACGGACTGGATCTTGAAATTTGCAATGGGCCAATAGCACATCAAATTCTAAAAATTATTTTTCAAAGTAAAACTCGGGGAATTCTCTGTGTGCTTAAACTCCTTGTGAAGTACAAGTTTTAGCTCCATGTCATACTGAAATTAATTAACAAGTCACGGGTTCCACATAAAAATTCATCTATAAATAAATCTCATGATCAACCCCATCAAAACCAAGGAAGAGAATAAGTGATGACAAGTGACCTTTGGAACCCTTAGCCATGGGTTCAAAGGTTACAGCTCTGTTCTTCGTCTTTTTGATTTTCATGTTGATTTCATTGCCACCGATATATGCATGTGTTCCTTGTAGACCTTCTCATCCACATCCACATCCACCGTCCCACCACCCTACCCCTCCGACTCACCAGAAACCGCCCAGCACCAAGCACCCGCCTCATCACAGAGGCCGACCAAAAGGACCTCCACCGTCAAAAAACCCGCCAATCATTTCCCCTCCTATTACAAATCCTCCAATAATTACACCTCCTATCACAAACCCTCCGGTGATATCACCTCCAGTTACAATCCCATCGCCTTCTTCTGGTTATCCGCCTTACACTGGTGGTCCTCCTGGTGGAGGCGGTGGTGGAGGCGGAGGAGGTGGTAGCGTTCCAGGCCTTAACCCTCCACCCACTACTCAACCGACTTGTCCAATCAATGCCCTTAAGCTTGGGCTTTGTGTGGATGTGCTCGGAGGTTTGGTGCACGTAGGGCTTGGAAATCCCGTTGAGAATGTCTGCTGCCCAGTGCTGAAAGGGTTGCTTGAGCTTGAAGCTGCCATTTGTCTTTGCACTACTATAAGGCTTAAGCTTCTTAACCTAAATATATTCATTCCTCTTGCTCTTCAGGCCTTGATAACTTGTGGAAAGACTCCCCCTCCTGGTTTCGTATGTCCTCCTCTTTAAGTGTGCCGCATATATTGTAATAAGGTTAGATCTTAATTGTAAGCATAGATGATCTTAGTTTCATACTAGGTTTTCAGTTGTTATTTCAACTCGAACTAAAGTACGATGTTTTTGTTGGATCTGGCGGTATACACTGAGGAGAATGTCTTAGTTCTTTTCAATGCTTTTGCTGATGATTAACTACTCTCTTGAGTTCATTTAGTTTTTCTTCTCAGTCCCTTGGAAATAGTGGCGCGCTTTCCTTTTCTTACTAAACGCGCGATAAACACCTCGGATGAGAAAATATATTATGTTAATGCTTTCATTTTATCATGCAAACACTGCAACAACACCAAACGTTGTTAATAAATAAGTCATACATCACATCGTTATGATCCTAAAGCCTTGCGAAGTTTGGTATAAAGTTTAGACCGCTATTTTATTTGGTGGAACAATGGACATTCTGTGCTTTAATTGCTGGTGGAATTTGTTGCATATATAACCAAGAATTATCCATGGCAGTGTCCATCATATATAGCACCAAAAAGATTTATCTAGGAGCCTATGGACGCTCCATAATCAATCAATCATTTTATAGCCAATGAACTCGTTATCATCTTCTTTTTTTTTAATTCCTTTTTACTTTTACAATTTAAAGTATCATCAACATTATGCCATTTATATGCCATATCGGGCATCATGATCGCCACGAGAATAGTCATTTTGGTGAAGTCTTCTGGCTCTCTTCAAAGCTGTAGTTGGTAGCGAGAAGTATGCCGAAGTGCTGATGACAAACTTCTGATTTCTACATATTTTGAAAAAGAGAAAATCAAAGGAAAACCATCTTTGATGTTTTACAGAGTGGACTATAGCTTTGCTCTTCATCTGGTAAATCACATTCCAGAACAAAAACCAAATAAAATAATACTTGATTCTTAGGAATTTGATACAGAAAGCGGCAAGGACCCGCCTATAATCCCTTTTATTTTGTTTTTTATAAAACCTGGCCCGTAGGCCAGATCTCCTATATGATTATCACAATCGCTTACGGGGAAAGAATAGTCCGTGGCCCCATGTCACATGTCTCAACATTATTTTTGTTATAAATTGTTCGCTTTCTATATCGAGTAATAAGAAAACTCCAGAGAGTAAGACAAGAAGCATATGACCTGTTCTTGCATAATTTTGAATGTGCCAAAGAAGTATCACGAGAGGAAAGTTATAATTAGTCTAATAATTAAGAGGGTGATCGTTCACAAGGTATATTCTGCAAATTAATTATCTTCATCCTGCTATTTAAGTGACGTTGAATTATTGATTTAACAAATAAGTAATAGTGAGACCTATTTGCTACCTGTCTCTCTAGCAATTTTTTATGACTCTGACAGACCATGCATTACCTTTTTCTAGCTAGGGATGCATCCGGCTTTCAAATAATGTGAAAAAATATTTAGTATAAATATTGGATATCCCTAATAAATTGACAAAATTTATTGGTAATTCCTTAGCCAACCAAACTGATGGAGATTGCACATCCTCTTTCTTTTCCAAGTGTTCGCAACTCCAATTTTTGTCCATGCAACAAACCCTTGTTCATTTGATCAATCACAGTTGTTCCGCATGAAAATTTCTTCCTCGCATTTGCAAAAAAATTTGGCATATTATGACCTTGTAAGGTTGTATGTGATTTGACGAATTCTTTTTTCACATCATTATCGCTTATAGGAAAGTATTCAACACGTTTACATGGCCACCATGATTCATTTCTTGAATCTTGAAAAATCTGCTAGTGGAATTCAAACAGTGAGGCAACGGAATCTTTGCTTTTTCCGAATAGTGATTAAGCTAAGGAAATGAACTTTCTTTTTCTTCCTTTTTCCATGCGAGGATGCGTTTTCCTTGCAAAATTATCAGTCACGGGCTAAACTCGGCTGGTGGTTGCTGTAGACTTTATGAAAATATCATGGGCCATCATAGTGTAAAGTGTTAGGAAATAAAACGACATGGAATGTAAGATTGATCGAGACGTGTTGTGATAATGCGATCCGGCGTTCTCTTTGATTGCCATAGGCCAAAATTAATGTAACCATTTGAATAACCAAGATCAAATTTGATATTCGGCCACCATTTTCTTCTTTTTCTCTCCTTTTGTATTAATCAAGAATGGACTATGGATGACCATCAAGGTAACCTTTCCGTAACCACTAAACTTGTAAATTTGCACCACTATCCAATGATTAAATCCAAACCGTCCTTTAAGAGGGAAAACGTTTTGCGTTAGTCTATAAAGACAACAAATATGCCATTATGTAAAGATTATACAAATCTATCATGTACATAGATGTAACTAAGTTTACATCTTATAATACAATGTTATCATTTACAAATCTTACGATGTGACTTTTAGTGGCAACTGGCTACCATTCAATAAGCAAGTCAATATCAAACTGTAACTTATAGTGGTAAATGCATAGCTTGTATGTCAGTATCCGTCATACTGAGAGTTAATTGTAATGAAATTTCACTAAATATTCAAAAGGTCTAAGTTTATCTCGTAATCTCTTGGATATAGTATTTTCCAAATATGCAAACATCAAGCCAATTTGTGATTGAAATTTTTATTTCTATGCATGAGTGAACAGTGCCGATGTGCTAGATTCCATATGTGCATGGAGTGGTACAAAGACCGCAATCTCATTAGCTGTCCTTTCTTCTCTCTTTGTTGGCCTTTCGTTAATCTCAAATTCTTGTGTCTTTTTTCATTCAGTAGGGTTTGCAGTAAGTATGCGTTAAATTGAGAGAAAAGGGATGATGGCGTTTTCTATCAATTTCAGAACCGACGTTCTTAATATTTTCATGAAACATATAAAATAAAATAAAATAAAACAATTGTGACATGGAATCACCGCCTGACCGCATATGCTATTAAGGGATCGGGCTTCTTGCGGTAGAAGTTTGGACGTATATTTCAAAAACAAGTAAAAATCTTCATTCCTTGGAAAAAAATACAGAAGAAAACCACACTAAGGTAAACAATCAAACTTATTCCCTGTCAGTGAAGAAAACCACACTAAGGTAAACAATCAAACTTATTCCCTGTCAGTCATCTCACAATCAGACAACCAGTATAATAAGGGAAATTATTAAACAAGAAATTACCACTTACGCCACGCACTTAAGTACCAGAACTCGAAGTCGCAGAACATGAAAAGCAACGGAGACAAAGATAAAGAAATATGATCATTAGGCACACTGGAATCCCTTGGGAACATTCTTTGTACAGACGTTCAAAAGAAGGCTGAGTGAAAGTGGGATATTAAGGTTGATGCCCAAAACATTGGCTTTGATGGCAGTGCAAAGGCAAACTGCAGCCTCAAGATCAACAAGGCCTTGAATAAGTGTGCAACATGGCGTTTTGGGGGGTGTGCCAATGGTGACATTTAGCAAACCACCAAGCAAATCGGCACATACACCCAGTTTAAGAGCATCCCTGGGGCAGGATCCCCTGGATTGGCTGGGAGTGGGGTTTGGATTCGGTTTCGGATTAGGAGAAGAGCAAGAGCCGCACGCACTGACTAGGGCAAAAAAGAGAAGGTTGAGAGCGAGAAAGAGAGCAACTGAGGCTGAGCTTTTTGAACCCATCTCTAAAATCCTAATAGCCTTTTGAGTACAATAGTAGTAGCAGTGACTACTATAGCAGAGGCTGTAGGAGAAAGTATTTGGGATTATTGCGGAGCTTTGTTATTAAGGGTGGGGGTTTTATAGGATCGAAGCGGCATGAGTAGGTTGCATTGATGTTTACATAAAATAATTATTAGTCATAGAATAAATCCACGCACCCATGTGTATTCTTGAAGTTTAGCTGGCAAACCAAGAGATTTTATGCAAAATTTTGGAGGCTTGTGAGGTGGGGATTAGTAAATTGCCAGGTTCCTGCCCTGGCATCAGTCTGTGGATCTATCAAGCACAAATTGTATGTGACCTGCTAATTTGATGTTAATACTCCTGTGCACCTCGGACTTATGGCGGGGGAAAGGGAGGCTCCATTTGTGATGTGTTTTGCAAAAAGGATATGAAAAAATCATCATCCTTATAGATTAATTCACTGCCGAGACAAATGTTTTGTTGATTATTCATACATGCGCATATCTTCTTACATCCAAATTAGTCAAGGTCAATTATAATTGCTAGTTCATTCAACAAAAAGGATTAAAAAAAAAAAAACCAAATCTTGTTCTCGATGTCGCACTTACTTTTTCTCCTTTATTAACATCAATCATTTCTATACTCCCTACTTGGAGCCTAATGATAATTAAAAAAAAAAAAAACAAATTTTATTCTAGATGTCGCATGTACAGTAAGGTACGTACATACTCGAATGAAGATCTACGATAAGTTCAACAGAAAAATAATAATAATAATAATAATAATACCGACGGAAAATTTAGCACACTGATTAGAGCATTTAAAAGCAACTCACTTTTCGTTAAGAAATCCACCATTCACTCAAAGAAGCTATAATAATTCTTTCGTTATAGAGTGTGGAATACTGACTTCTATCTTGGCATGTTCTTAGTGGAAGTTGCTTACTGGATTGATGGGTCACGGGCACCCCAAGAACCTACCATGGGCTCCACAAAAGATATATTTACATCAAATTGTGCGTTCGGCCAGAAAATATGAACTTGCAAACCATGTCGTGATATGTTACTTTTTCTTTTATTCACATTCTGTGGAGCTACCTTAATGCTTCATTAAGTCAACATTTATTGCAACTTGTAAATTAAGATTTCATCTTAGTCGGTTTTATTTGGTTTTAATAGCGTGTTATTGGTATATTTATTGAAAGATGATTAAAAAAACAACAAATAAAAATAAAAATTCCTCCTTTCTTTGCGCAAGGCCCTTCCTTATTACGTCAAAATCGTTATGTTAAGTTAAATTATTACCTAACTTAAAATTTTAAATTTAAAAGAAAAAACCCAAACAATTTCATATAAATGGATCTCAGCTATTAATATCTAATTAATGTTTTTCTTAGATATTTACCATGCTAAATGATAATTATAATTTATAAAAATTAAAGTAAATAGTTTCTCAAAATGGCAAGAATGGTTATAAATATCTACTCAAAACTTACGGACTAAATTACTGCATACAAAGTGGCAAAATTCTCAATCAAATCTATCACAATCTGCATTAAACATTCAAATATTTTACGAAAAAGTATATATCCAAAATTATCATACGCTTCATATTTTTTGGTATTTTAATTTTCACTATAAATAGTGTTATATTGTAAACAGAAAAACATGAGTGAAAATACGGTATTTTTCACTATTTTTTATATTTAAATATATTCATAAAATTTACGATTATGTTGTATACCAATGATAGCATATGGAAGAGGTATATTACTCAGCCGATTCTCGTGATTCAAGAATATTTGATACTATTGAAGGGTTGTAGTAACAAGGCTGGCATATTTGTATAAAGATCGACATATTTGTTCTAATTTTAATATTTTTTTAATCTTAATATTTTTTTTTTTAAAGAGTTAGAGATTGATAGAAAGTTTGTTTGATTTAAACTTTATTATAAACAGTTCAAATATCCACTAAAGTTATCACAACACATATTAAATTCATGCTACTCTCAGTCTCAAGAGATTTTTCATTTAGAGAATGGTAGGAATCCCTTCCAACTTGAATGGAAATGGAGGGTGTCAATCATGAGGTCGTTGGCTTACCTACCTCCAGTAATAGAGCGCAACCCAACCATGGTTCGTTTAAACCTCTCACAGTAGTTAAGTAGTTAATCAGAATAATAGAATCAATGGTTAAGAATTCACAACTCAAGCTTTGGTGGGGACACAATGCACTTGATATGATGTGAGCAATTCTAATGCAATATAAACTGATATTCATGATTGTCAAAGTTTGTAACACAAGGAATGTTATCAGTAATTATTCGTCGCACTGTGATATAAATTTCGTTGCAATAATTAGGGGTTTAAATGTTTTATCATTAGTCATGTTGGTTGAAATAGGAAAAGGAATATAACGGAAAAGGCGAAAGAACTTCAATATTTTGTGGGAACATATATAAAATTTTTATTTATAAAGATCCTTGACATACATTTTATTTAGACAAACATATCTTTTAATATCAAAACATTCAATACTCAATAACAAAAAATGTAAATATTAATTTTAAAAAATAAATTAATTTTATCTTAAAAAAATGAATTACTAAAATAATTTTAAGATGATTAAAATTTTGTATGTTGTAATATTTTTGTTCGATACTACAATTATATAGAAAATTTTAAAGTATTAATATATATTTGATAAATAGATAATATACAATATTTAAAATAACCAATACAATGTACAGAACAAACCAAAAAAAAAAAAAAGCATTCATTGAACATGATAGTAATGCTAAGATTTCTCTCTATTAGAGTACAGTACTATCTTATTTGTGAATTTTTAAAAGGTAACTAAAGAAACATTTTATTTGTCTCAATAAAAGTTCTAGTAATAAAATGTTTACTTGAAACAAAGTCTCATCGCTAAGTTTTATCAATAATTCATAAGCTAAATTGTGCAAGTAATTTTTTTTTTCCACTTATGTTGAAGTTTAAAACTTCAATCTTAGTTTAATATTATTTCTTCAAGTTTTCAACCTAAAAATTATAGCTAGTAAATATACTTATAATTGTTTTGTCAAGAAAGTCTTTCGGCTTATTTAGCCATAAGCCTTCTGCAAAGTCTTTTAAGTTGTTTTACATGTTTTAACTTGTAGGCAACTTTTCTAGTGTTGAGCCAAATATATATTGTACATCAAACTCTAATTTTCATGCTCATAACTTTTCTTTCATCAATTTTTTATTTTTAATTTATTTTTCCATTCTCTTACAATAAAATCTCAAGATTCATGTTTTCATATCTTTTTTCTTTTCATTTTATACCTAAACTCAATGGACAGGTCCTCTAAAATTCGATACTGAGAAAGAGGATGAAAAATATAACTTAACCCTTTTTTTTAAACTAAATTATATTTCCATATTTTTTCTTCGAACTCAAGTTCTTACAAGCAATGAATCTTTATCTTCATCTCTTCGTTATTGTTTCTTAATTTAAAATATTATATTCCTCTCTTTTTGGCATAAGGGTAATTTTATTTTTTATCTGAGGTCAACCAATAAGGTTGATGGTTAACAATTATCCAAAATTGGGATTTGTTTATCAGAAATGGTGGAGCTGAGGATGACGAGTGTAATGGAGTTTCGACGACGGCTGTTAAGCCATGGGTTGATAAAAAAATATAAGAGAAGTGGTGGCTAAAAGTTTAGGTATGATTCGAGCAAACCAAGTGATTCGAATTAGGGAACTAATTTGCAGAAAATGTTGATATGAGAATGCGGCGTTTGTTGGTGTAGGTGGTGACTACGATCTGTGATTTCTAACAGCGTGTCGACAACGATGACTAGACTTTGTCAGATTTTGATGGCCGACAATTGAGGAGTTCGATGGTGAGCTGGATGATTGACAATGGTGGCGGCTAACGTGGTTGGCTGTGATTTCTAAGGTTTGTTTTTTTTTTGTGGGATTACCGAATGTGGCCTATATTTTTAATGTCCAAAATTAAAATAGCCCTCTTCAAAGTTTCTTTTTTTCGTGATATCAGTTTTGACTAAAGTGCTATTCAATTTTGACTACTGTGGCCTAAATAAATTTTCAAATAGCATGACATTAGAGGACTAAAATCTGAGACACTTCAACCGTAATTTTACAATGATCTTGATAAAATTTATAAAAATAAATTAGAGTAATTTTAATTTTTTATTGATAAATTTCATCGAGTAACTTACGTGTATTTGACAATTTATTTAATGAATTCTGTTGAAATAATTCATAAAATACATAGAATATTCTTAATAAATTTCATCAAGAACAATCATTATACAAATAATTTATTCAACAAAATTTATCAAGTAAAAATCAAAATTATACAAATTTATCTTGATAAATTTCAATAAAATTAATAACAAATTACATTGAATTACCTTGATAAATTTCATAAAGACAATTTAATAATTGATTCAAATGAACAAAAATGCTAAAATTAGTATCAACCTTAAAAATAGATCATATAACAAAAAATAAAAACTCAGAGCGTATTTGTTTTTAATAAGGAATAAGAAAAAGAATAAGGGTAAAAAAAAAGAAGGGAAAGGAAAAGAAAACAGAAAAAAATGAGTTCTCTTTTGTTTGATTACATCTAGAATCATTCATAAAAAGGAATTCATTATTTTTTACTTTAATAAAAATATCTTTTATTTTTAAATTTATTAATACTAACTAGTTGATTTATATTTTAAATTATTTTTACTTTTAATTTGAATTATTGTATTTATTAAAAATAATTATTATAATAATATTTAACAAAATATATAAATGTAGGATAAAATTAAAAACTTAGTTATTTTTGAGGGAGGAAAGAGATTTTTCTCTTACTTAAAAGAATAAGAATTTCTAATAAATCATCTTTTCTCTCTCTATTCTTTGAAATAAATAAAGAAATTCTTGTTTCTTTGAAATTTTTTTCTATAAATAATAAAAATAAACACACCCTAAAGTCATTTTTTATTTTTTTTTTAAAATTTGGCTTTACATTTTAAACTATGGCTATATGAACCACTTTGCACAATGACACGTCGTCAATGCAATAACTACTTTAAACGTATTATGATGCCAAATAAAAATTATAAATACAAAGAACAATATATTTTTCATTCTTACTCAAAATATTTTACAAAATCACTATTTATTAGAAAAAATTAAAAATTAGAATAATCTAAATTTTATAATCAAATTCACTTTTCATAAATGTATTATTAATTTTTTAAAATGTATTTTGATTTATTTCTTAATTTTTACTAAATGAATTAGTCGATAAATTTTAAGAATGATTGTTGTGGGTAAAATGAAAAATATACTTAAAACGATAATTTAATTCTTATAATTTGGAATTGAAAGTTATTCAGAATAATCATTTGATTCTTATTATTTCATTTATTTGTTAAATTTGTAGAACTCAAAAGTTAGAATATAATAAGTAAAACTTCTTATTATAGCAGGCAACTCTCGAATATTTTAATTTTAAGGTTGAAATATGGCTATTTTTTAAATTAAAATTTTGATACCTTTTGTTTTTAGTTACAATTTTTATAATTCTAAACTTTTGACATTTTTTACAATTTTTTTAATGTTTTTTCTTGTTTTAGTAATTATTAACTTTTAAGGGAATTTAATATTTATATCAATAATTATTGTAGGAATTCTAAAAATAAAAATTAAGTTAAAGCTCAATGCACAACCAAACAAAATTAAATTAGTTTCAATTTTTGTTATTTAATTAGAATTTTTTTTTCGAATTTAAATTAGTTAATCAATTGAAATAGTTAGAACTTAGACTTACCATTTAAACAACCTAAATTTTCAAGATAGGTTTAAGTTGTATTTAAACCAAATCAACCTAATCATGCATATGCAATGTGCTGATGTGTACATGGTTAGGTAGAAATGTCGTTTCAGATTAGAAGCAACATGAAATTAATTGCGATTAGAAGATAATATCACCATATTAATTTAATTAATGCATAAAGTCTTTCTTCATCGCCTAATTAGAGCAATTTGTAATGATTGTATTTTGTGTAAAACATTTTTCTAATTCAAGCCCAAGCCCACTTCTTCTTTCAATAATGAAGAACATCAAAAGAAGTTTTTGTGATGTATCTTTCATGCAAAAATCAAACTTTTAGAAGGACCATAACCAAGAGCGAGAAAAAAAAATGAAGGTTTAGTATTTTCGAGTCATAAGAAAGATTATAACAAATGCTACAACTTTGATACATCGAAAGAGATAACCTATAATGCAAGTTTTATTCTCACAATCTTTGTTTGCAGCAAAACCCATGGAAGAGTTATTTTTAAGGAGACGAGAATTGATGTAGAATGGAAAGTGCCAATAGGATAATTTAAGAATTATTATGTAAGTTTAACTTAGTTTCTTATTTCATTAGAATTATTATTTGATTTTATTGTTTTTAAGTGGTACTTTAGTAAATTATTTTTTTAAGTTTATGATGAGTGCTAATCTTTATTTATTAAGATTTATTGTATACTTAGGATTAGGATTGCTACTATTATTAATAGGCTTGTTATTCATTAATTTATTTATAAATCAATTTAATTTAGTAATATTTATTAATTAATTCTTTTTTATTTATTTTTATTTTAAATTCATCAAATTTCTCTTTTAAATTTTTTTTTTTTGTAAATTCGAGAAGCATGTTAGAACAATATATATTATCATTTTCTCATTGCATAATAATATTTCTTATTTTTAAACTCTTTAGTTATGTTTGATAGTACATATTGGACTGTATTATTTTATTATATATGTAATACTATAATATATTATACTATATATATTAAGATTTATATTATAATATTTATCTCATATTATTATTTTATATTTTATTATAAATTATTATAATCATAATATTATATTATATTATTTTAATATATTATTATTATTATTATTTTAAAAAAAAAAAGACATTGAGGAGCTGACCCGTGAGGCTATGAATTAGCCCGCGCTGCATCACCTTTGTCAGTTTTTAAGAAGAAACTAGTGCATGCTTGTCCATTGTGAGTGTCAAACAAAATATAAATGACTTCGATAATAGAGGATTCAAACGGGCCGAGCCAGCCATGAGATTAGAGCCTCTACGAATTTAAGTGCCAGG
>CP135568.1:3852743-3898408 GCA_032401905.1 Swietenia macrophylla | reverse complement strand
TCTCTCTCTATTCTGATAAAGTGACAAACTTCGAATATGTAATAATTTTGTTGATTAAATTGAAATTAATAAAAAAAATTCCTCATTATGTAGAATTTTTATTCTCCTAATCTTATTCCTTTTTTATTCTTTTTATTTTTTTTGAAAATAAAGTGACAAACCTTAAATGTAAGATTCGTACTAATCAAGTTTAGAATGAACTTTTTTATTATTTTTAAGATAAAGTTTCAAATATAGAATATGATAGATTTTTATTGATTAAATTTGTTTAAGAATAGTGACAAATTTTGAATGTGTAGCAAGTTTTAATGATTATATACATATATATATATATATATATACACACACACACACACATGAGAAAAATCAGAAATTCTTTAACTTTATATAATTTCTAACATTAATTTTTTAATCATTAGATTAATATATTTTTAACGGTTAAAATTTAATATAATTTATATAATTAATATATCATAATTAATATATGTGTTAAATTTAATTTCAACCATTAAAAATACATTGATCAAACAATTGATAAATAATATAAGAAATTATGTAAAATTAAGCAACTTTTAATTTTTTCTCATATGTGTGTACGCGCGCATATATATAGATACACACACTATAATACAAGTGACAATAATAAAAAAATTGTGATAAGCATCGCATATTGTATTATATAGCAAAAGTTTGGAGGACCAACACGCAAAATAAGAATGTAGATTTATTCTGATGCTACCTGTGATTTAATTATTAATTATTAATTCAAAAATTAATCTATTAAATAATACCATATATGAACTACAATAAACTCAATATTAACTTAATTTTCAATCCAATGTGATATCATGACATACAAGACATATATTTGTTCAAACAGATCATGAAAAGTTACCCTTACTTTTCATAGAAAAATAATTTGGAGCGGTAATATTAATTTTCACACTAATTTTTTATGATTACACCCTACTTGTTAACATACTTCATTACAATCTTAAAATTATACTATTTTGTAAAATAACTTTATATAATACCAAAAATAATCCTATTATGAATTAAAATATATAATATTTTCTTCTTTATTGGTATATTCATTCACTATAGAACATTTTTAATGAAAATTTATTTTTTTTTGTGGTTTATATACTATATATAATAAATATTTCTTAAATATTTTATCACATACAAACTTTTATTAACAAATTACTTTGATAAAATTTCAAAAAAATTAACATAAAACTTACCATTTATCTTCAATAGTAGAATAAAAATATCACTGTCAAAAAAAAATGAGCGGCGTGGACCCAAAATACCAAGTCCATTATCTTCACATAGATTCGATGATAAGGCCATTTTAAGCCCGTGCGGATCTTTCGTGGTTTCCTCAAAATACTTGTCATAACTCTGAAGCCTTTCCAAGTTTTACGGGAAACTCTCTTCAGATTTCATTTCCATTTTCCACTGAACATATCCATTAAATAAGAGCTTAAAACTATTAAACTATTGGATTATTCGGTACACCCCATCTACGAGCGGTATTTCGTATTGCAAATGAAACATTAATCCTGATTTTATAAGATGTTCGTTAAAAAAGAAAAATTATGATTTTATATCCGTGTAGTGAAAACTAAAAATCTATCAAAAATTATAATTTTACGTCAATGGTTATAAAGTTAAAGCTCGATGTGTGATGTGTAAAAAATTATAATTTCCACATCTATGTTGTGTTACATATTTTTTCAAACAATTTAATTTATAAGTATCACGTTTCTTTATTATCATTATTATTAGTATTATTCTTTTTAGCATAAATAGCTTTTTACAGTGGAGAATTTTTTGGGTCTCTCTGCCTTTCCAAGGTCATGCTTTTTACTCTGTGGCCCGATTTTATTCTTGATTTGCTATAATGGTGGCAATGCAAATCGCCCATTTAAAAATATTTAAAAGTTATGCAACGGATTAAGCAACTTGCGCGAAAGGTTGCTTAGACATGAAAAACATGCGTGGACAAAACTTGTTGAATCTCTCCTATTAGTTTATTGGACTTCCCCAGATAAAAACTTCACCGCAGAAGCACGAGTTTTTATAGGTTCAATTCCCCATCATTATCAACTGTTCCTAATTTCACAATCACCCCTTGTCGTTCTTAAAGCGTCCGTCTTCTTTATCGGTTCATTATCTTCCCCATTTGCCTTTTTCTGGAATCTACAATTGAATATTAAAAATATATGTATTTTTAAATCATTCTATATTATGCTGCAAATGCAAATTCAATGACGATGTTGAAGCCAAGGTTATACTAAACTAGTTAAGTTACCGTTGTTACATTGAAGATTCTGCTGTATGTTCTTGACCATCCTGCTGAGTTAATTAAAATGTCAAACTCAGAAATTATCAACCAAACGCAAGAACAAGATAAGCACGTCCGTCCTATTCTTGTTTAGAAATAGAAATAGGTGGTCTCATAGCTCGACTTATGCTGAAAGTTTTAGCCGTCCATGCGTGATCAGTCACACAAGCTGCTTATTGGTCGTTATCAGAAAGCCAAAAACATGTGTCCATTGCATATGCTATATAGTACATGTGTCAAACGGATAAAGCATGGGACAAGAGCTAGCCTGTTATTTTATAAATATTATTGTGATGTGTTAGATATATTTGGTCTACCGACTGGCTAGTCACCATTATCTTACGCGTGCATGTATAACTCTCACTCTCTCTCTTCTATTATAGGAGTCTTTTATTGAGAAATCAACGATCATATGATGGATTATATTCATTTTTCTTTGCTCGATAATTGATGTATTATAAACATTTCTAGGATTTTAAGAAGCTATATTATTGAGCCACTTGTCATCATATCCCATCTCTTTGCATCACTAATTATTATGGAGTTGAAAAAATAAAATAAAATGAAAGGTCAACATCTGCCGCCTACCAATCAAGTCTTTTCTGCAACTAATATTTATTTTCCAAAACTATTTTTCTTTTTTTTTTTTTTTGATTTTTCATAACTTATTGTCGACACCCCGTTTAAACGGCTAACTCCAATCAATGATGAATCAGACAGACGCGTAGTGGGATTGCCACATCATTCATGACATGGAACAATTAGAATCTTGAGAATCAACGGGTCACGTGTTCATGTGAAACCTGAAAAGCCAGATACATTTATGGACCCACCAAACATGTGGTGTAATCCTAATCCGACTATCGCTAACCCTAATTTACTCTACCGAAATTGACCTAGAAGAACACAAAAACCAAAAGAACTTAATCGACTCTTTTTTAATTTCACCTGTTTCAGTCCCCCATTTTCAGCCGACCATTATTCATATTTATCAATTTGGTGAAGACAATGACTGGCAATGATCGGTAGCCACGTGATTCATATGCCCCACATAACGTTAGAAAATTTCTTAAGAAAAAAATTCTTCAAATCAGCATTGGCTCTTGCCTCCACTAGTTAAATACATACTATGTGTCTGTTAATTTCGCTACAAGAAATATATATTAATCAATTTGGACTCATACTAAAAGGTAATCTAAATTCATATTTCTTTAATTAAGGCATCAAGCTATACAAAATTCTTTTTTATCTTTTTTATTTTTCTCCGCATAAGATATTACAACTAACACCATCAATAATCTATAAAAGATTTTGATTATAAATGGCTGAATTGGAACATGTTTGCTGGGTTGGCAAATTGGCCATGAATGCAGAACCCGCCTGAATAAATCATGGCAATTTACTGGTTTTCGGAAAACCATGCGGCCAGCCATCGGGTGAGGGCTGGACCCAACGTGGCTTGTGAGAAAGAGATTAATTCTTAATTGGCAGAACACACGATTGTTTAATGAACCGGAAAGGGATATTAAACGGTTTTCTGAGATTCCATGTACATAAAGTTTTAGAATACAAGAAATACGTCCGTTGGTTCCCTACTTTCAGCAATTAGTGTTGGTTCCCTACTTTCATATTACAGGACTAGCTCCTGAGGACCATTAGATCAAAGTAATTAGTGTTGGTTTTTTGCTTATTAGTATTATATAAATATTACGTCAAAATCATAAGTATTTATTTATGTGTTTGGCTATTAAGAGTTTATTTGAGAGTATTAAAAAAATATTAAAATGCAAAATATTTCTTCTTTTAACATTTTTGAAAAAATCTATTAAAATACTTAATATTCTCCGTAAAGCACTTCAACTGTTATTTCAATTAATATATAATTATGTACTAAAATAAAAATCATTCCAAACACTTGTAGAGAGTTAATAGCTAAATACTTGGATAAATATTTATATTTTAATTTAAAATTTATATAGTTCTAAATAACAAAGTTGAACTAACATTAATTCTGTATCAATACTTATCGAATTTAATTAAAGTTTGAAATAAGTTTTAAATTAGTACATAATTACATATTAATTAAAAAAATATTTAAAATATTTTACGATGATATTAAATATTTTAATAAATTATTTAAAAAAATTAAAGAAAAAGAACTACAATGCATAGGTGTTTTTAAGATTTTTCTTTAGCACTCTCAAATGGGCTCTTAATATTTCTAATGATGTTACTTGTTAATTACAACTTGATTAATATTAATAGTCAATAACAAAATTAATACATGATAGTTAAAGATTAATGTCATGTTAATTAAAAAAACAAAATTTACAATCACAATTTCGTAAGTCCAACATTATTATTATACGATAATACTTTAAACATACCTCCTAAAGAACGAGCACAAAGTCAAGAAATGGAACTCAATGCCACATGACAGTTGATGGCTGATGGCGAATCTGAAACCCCTTTCTGTCATTCAAAACGACCGTGTGTTAGATGCGTAAAATAAATAAAATTCATCCTCAGCTTTTAACCGACTGCTAGTTAACGGTCAAGTTTTTTCCTAGTACGTATCTTTCTTTTGCCGACTCCATCTCACAGTGCGCCTTGCTGAGAAGAGCATAAACATTAAATTTCATCATATTACTAGTTGTTCAAGCAGATCCCCAAATTTATCATTCTTCTCCGCACATATTTCTGTGGATATAAAAATTAATAGTTCAAAAGCTAAATCAGCTTTCAGTTGATAGCACGTATATACCCAACGCGATTTTTTACAAGAGAATTAGCGTTTCCCTTACTTTTCAATTTTCTTTGATTATTTTGATTCATATTTGGCAAAGCGTATGCAGTCAATCTAGTGGGCAAACTCCATGCAAAGGAAAAGAAAATTTCTACTGATGCTGCCTTATTTTACCCT
Organism: Swietenia macrophylla; assembly: GCA_032401905.1. Taxonomy (NCBI): domain Eukaryota; kingdom Viridiplantae; phylum Streptophyta; class Magnoliopsida; order Sapindales; family Meliaceae; genus Swietenia; species Swietenia macrophylla. The sequence goes on along the minus strand of CP135568.1, from coordinate 3,893,135 downwards.
TAAAAGTAAAATAAATCAACGAGCATAAACAATTGCATATGCTTATACAGTTTCTTGAGGTTAAGTTTTCATTCGATCATTTTATTGCATTAAAAGAATGGTTTATAATAATAAGTTTTTTCAGTTTTCAAAACAGTTTTTTCTTTACCCAATTAACTTTTGCTTTGAATCTAGTAAATTTGATAAAATTTTAACAATGGAACAAACGCAAGGTGACCTGTTGTTTTCAGAGCTTAGTTGTCACAAGTAACTTTAAATTGAGCTTGATTTAATATATCAGCAATCAAGATTATTTGAAATTTGATTCAATGAACAGAAATCGTGTTTAACAAATTATAATATATAAATATATATATATATATATATATTGTTGGGACTTCTATTTATTTGTATGGAATATGAGTATTTTTGTTTTGAAAATATTTTCTTTTAAACTGATATAAGTACATAATTAAGTAATTTCCATTTCTCTCTAAGTGCGAGTTCCGTTGGAAAAAACATAAAAACAAAAAAAGAGAGAGACAAAGCCACCTACAGCCATGAGCCTAATCCCCGTCCCCTTAACTATGGCTGCAAAGGAAGAGGAATTATTATTTTGTCTTAATTTTAATATTCTATTTTCTCCCAATCAAACCAAGCTCACAGGTGGCACTTCCTCCAAATTCATTATTATTGTTTTTTTTTTGTTTTAAATATTGCAGGGCTTCAGGTCCTTGAACTTCCACGATCCATTATAAAAGGGCCTTCAACCTTGCCCATAGTTGAGAGTAAAACCATTTTTGTACATATACAATGAATCAGCTCCCTCATACACAAGGGAAAACCATCCCAGATGCTTGGGACCACAAGGGTCGGCCAGCTGAGCGTTCCAAAACCGGTGGCTGGTCCTGCGCCGCCATGATTCTAGGTCTTAAACCCTTTTCCTTCCTTCCCACTCCCCTTGCCATCCTCTTTGTTTCTTGACCTCGCTTCCTGGTTTTTGTTCTGCACCCTATATATCATGCTGCACTTAATTGGGTTTTTTATCGTTGGTTAGGTGTTGAGACATGGGAGAGGTTAACAACGCTTGGTATTGCTGTTAATCTGGTGACTTATTTGACTGCGACTATGCATATGGGAAATGCTACCGCTGCCAACACCGTTACCGATTTCCTTGGCACCTCTTTCATGCTCTGTTTGCCGGGTGGCTTTGTCGCTGACACCTTCCTTGGCAGGTTTGCGTTTGAAAAAACTTGTATTACTCTCGATGTTAAGAGTTCAACTTCTCTCATTCTGATCTTGTATGTCAATCTCGCTCTTTAAACAGGTACCTCACGATTGGAATCTTTGCGACCGTCCAAGCAACTGTAAGTGACAAGCTTTGATTCTTTGACTAACTTTACGGACCTAAGGAAGTGAAAAATAAATAAATGAATGAACTTAAATGAATCAGCTCGTTAGCATGTGCCTGCAGCTTGCAGGTCACAATTTGAACTCCTGCCTAACCCACCGGCTTTTGCTTTGCCTAACCTGTAAAATTTTATAATGGCTTTTATCACTCGTACTAGACACTATATATACACCTTTTTAGATGCGTATTAATTATTACATTCTTTTTTCTTTTTCTGGTTGTGCAATTTATTAGGGAGTGACAATCTTGACAATCTCAACAATAATTCCTAGCCTGAGACCACCAAAATGCGATCCCAAAGGCGGCTCACCTTGCATCCAAGCACGCGGCATGCAACTCATTGTTCTTTACATAGCACTCTATCTGACCGCTTTAGGCACTGGTGGCATCAAATCAAGTGTTTCAGGATTTGGGTCCGACCAATTCGATGATTCAGACCCACAAGAACGGAAACAGATGGGCAACTTCTTCCACTGGTTCTTTTTCTTCATTAACATCGGCGCCCTCTGCGCGGTGACTATTCTTGTGTACATACAAGACAACTTGGGGCGTGAATGGGGATATGGCATATGCGCTTGTGCCATTGTTTTTGGCTGGGTTGTGTTTTTGGCAGGCACAAGGCGATATCGGTTTAAGAAATTGGTTGGTAGCCCGTTGACACAGATTGCCTCGGTGTTTGTTGCAGCTTGGAGGAAAAGGAATTTGGATTTTCCATCAGATTTATCGGAGCTTTACAATATTGATGATATTCCTGTCGAAGGCAAGAAGAAAAAGCAAAAGTTGCCCCATAGCATACAATTCCGGTAAGTATTAATTTTATATAATATTGAATCAACTGACTCTGGTAACTTTTTCCCTGCACCCTTAATTTTAGAAAATGAGCCTTACATTTCACATATTAAACTTACTTTTAGAATATCAGTCTTACTTTTCACGTATTAAATTTAAAGTTAAGTATTGATTGAAATGTGATAAGCATTTTTTTCCTTTATTGATTCCTCAACTTTTGAAAGAGTCAACCAGAAGGTGAAGAAATTATATTGAGATATTAATAAGCTGATTAATAAATAATATATCATTCGTGTGGACTTGAAAATTTATCGTAGGAAGGTATCTAGAAGAAAAAATATATAACATAGAGAAAGGACCGCTGTAATTATGTAGTTAGTTTTGACCAGCACTAGTTGTTCAGCATTCGTTGAAACTAGGATAATTCAATTAGAACACGTAGTAATCTCTAACAACAACTAGAGTTGGTGGCGCAGAGTGAACTTATCTCTAAGGTGGGCCATTTTCTTGACGGGTGATTGGCAACCAACTAGTTCATAAATTCAATGACAGACGAGAATTATTGATTTAGGATTCGTAATTATTAGCCTCTCACCCTGTGGACATGTATGCAAGAAGAAATGTCATGACTGCAGCCATACGCATGTCCATGAATGGACAACTAATTTGTCTAGTTATTATTGATTGTCCGATAATTTGAAAACCAATCGATTCCATGCCACATGCTGTATAGGGACCAGCTGCAATATGCCACGTTCGAACAGGACAAACTCTAATTACTATCTAATTTCCCAGCTTTTCAACGCAAGGAAAAAAGAAATAGTTCCTAATATTAAGTAAAAATGAAAGGATCTGATAATGGAAAATGCATCATCGGAATTAGATGGACTAAATCTCATTATATTCTTTTTTCTATATATTTTTTATGATTAGAGTCCCCTTGAGATTCTACCACATGTTCTGTAGGATTAGCTTAGGAGTTTCCTTGCCCATGGCAATGCTTCAGTAGATTGATGTTAAAATAAAGGTACAATTGCTCAAATCCGAAGCATATAAATTTTCTGAAAAAAAAAAATTGAATGAAAGATAATATGATTAAGAAATGCAACAAGCTTTAAAGGACCAGAGCTCCAATTGACAAAGGAATTGGAAAGAGATCGCCAGACTGTCCCACCCTCGCTAATCAATCCTCAAGCTTCTTGCCCTGACCAGGTAAATAAGTCTTTTCCTAGCTTACGGATATGCTAAGCACCATGTCCATTTCCTCTTCTCTTGCATTCCATCACGGTCCCTCAATTTTATATTCTTTTTCTTGGCAATTAATTGACCCATCGTTTAAAAAAAAAAAATTTCCCAGAAACAAACAAATGTATGACACATCGTATGGGCCGCCGAGACCATTTAGTGCAGGTCCATGTATTTGTCACGTTCTCGTTATGTCATATAATTTTTGGAATGACTTGAAGAAGTTAAATACTGGGATGGGATGTGAGTTAATTTTGATATGACTTCTCTTGTGCAGTTTCTTGGACCAGGCAGCAATCAGGCAGTCAGATATGACTAATTATACTAGTGTAGTCAACAAATGGTATTTATCAACCCTAACAGATGTTGAAGAAGTAAAAATGGTGATCAGAATGTTGCCTATTTGGGCAACCACTATCATATTTTGGTCAGTCTATGCGCAAATGACAACGTTTTCAGTATCTCAGGCAACAACAATGGACCGTCACATCGGCAGTTTTCAAATTCCGGGAGCTTCACTGACGGCCTTCTTTGTAGGCAGCATTCTCTTCACTGTTCCAGTGTATGACCGAATTATCGCTCCAATTGCGAAAAAAGTGTCCAAGAACCCACAAGGACTCACCCCATTGCAACGTATAGGGGTTGGTCTTGTGCTTTCAATTCTTGCAATGATAGCAGCAGCACTCTGTGAATTAAAGCGATTGAGTACCGCAAGATCACACGGTTTGACAGATGATCCAACGGCTGAGATTCCATTAAGCGTGTTCTGGCTGGTACCTCAGTTTTTCTTGGTGGGTGCAGGAGAGGCCTTTACATATGTAGGGCAGCTTGATTTTTTCCTGAGGGAATGTCCAAAAGGGATGAAGACTATGAGCACAGGGTTGTTTTTGAGCACGCTTTCACTAGGGTTTTTCTTTAGCACTTTATTGGTTTCTATAGTGCACAAAGTGACTGGGGACAGGAGACCATGGCTAGCTGACAATCTCAACCAAGGAAGGCTTTATAACTTCTACTGGTTGTTGGCAATTTTGAGTGCTTTGAACTTTGTTATATATTTGGGTTGTTCTAAATGGTACGTATACAAGGATAGGAGGCTTGCTGAGGTGGGTATTGAATTGGAGGAAGCAGAGCTTACTTGCCATGCTTAACACCCACAAGGGTTTCTCTCCTTCTGGATTTTGTATTTTGTTACAACTCTTTCTTTTCCCTTTTTTTTTTTAAACCTTTTGCTAAGCTCGTAACCTTTGCGTGTATAAAAGGAAAATGGAAAGGGCAGCCATCATATATATATATAAAGGGAAAAAGGTTGTCGCTGCAAATTGCTACTCTAAGCTTGTTATGATGGTTTCTAAATTCCCAACCGTCAAAAGCAAAAGATGAAATGAAGAAAGACGTGATTTATTAGGAGAAAAGGGAAAGAGTTTAAATACTAATAACTAAAACTGCCAAAAAGATCATTCAAAATATAAATAAGATAAGTTCAAATTATTAGAAAATTCTAAATCTAAAAGAGCACGTAATAATACACTTAAAAATTGTTTGAATATTCTAAATTTATGGCATTAATATAAGATTGTCATATTATTTTTCTGATTTAACTTTTATAAATAATTTGAACAAAATTATTTACATTAAAAATTTTGCATAATTAGTATTATTCATATTTAAAAAAGAAAATTGTACATGAAAAAGTGTGCTTATTTAAATGATTTTAGTTTCTCAACCCATTGGATTAGAAACAATTTTCGGTGGTTTTACCCACATATATGATATAATTGAGTTGTCCCTTTCTGCGGGTCCACGATCAATTATTGTTTGTACTTTGAAAAGAATTTTGTTGCATAAACTTTTCTGCCTCATATTAGAGTTCTAGGTTGTTTTTTTTTTTTTTTTCCTTTCAATTTTACCTAGCATCACTGATGGCAATTCATACCAAACGCAAACAGGGACATGATGATTACAATCACAAAGGTGATTATATGAAATGCGTGTTAAAATTTGGGTAGTTGGTTGCTAATGTCAATTTGTACAGATATAGTTCTTAACAATTCAGTGCTAACTAATAATGACATATAATATATATATATATATATATATATATATATATATTGTAATGTAAAAGGTCTAGTAGCAATAAATATTTAGACTTAGATACCTTACTTAATTGGATATATTCTTATAGAATGCATAATCATTTTTTATTTAATCGATATATAGCTTGTAATGATAGTACGAGTATAAATTTTTACTATTTTTTTTAAATTTGATTAATATATATTTTATAAATATTATATTTCTCTTTTTAAAATTTGAAGTATAAATAAAAAAAATTATTAAAATAAATGATATAATTTAAAATATAAAATATAAAAATTAAAATAATTTATGTAAAATTTTAAATAAATAACATACAAAATTAAAAAATTAATATAAAATTTATAATAATTCATAAAAAAATTAAGTATATTTTACATCAAATATATCATGACTCCTCGCCCTTTTCCTATACAAATCAATATAAGAGTTAATTGTCGACTGGCCTTATCAATTATCCAATCATTTTGCTAGTCATACATTATTGATCAGCATCGGTAGTTATTTCAAAGTTAGTGCATGAGTTTAAATAATGAGAAAATCCTACTTCAATAATAGAGATATTTTTGAAGATATTAATGGACAAGGTTTAACACGATAACAAAAAACCGCTTCTTCACGACTACACTCGGGATTTGCTCTAATATTTTCCACGGAGTCACGCCTCGTGCTTGCAGGTGCCCCTTTAGTTCATGTGAAACCCGTCCATACTCGTTTGCCATGTTCCAATCTATCAAATCAACTATTCATTTGTCATGAGCTCACGGGATTCTCCAGGCCATTGACGGCTTAAAATTCCTTGATTACAAATCACAGAACCTCGACCTTCGTCCAAATGTTTTACTCGCGAGAAAATCTATATTAATTAAAAATAAAAATTATTTTAATTTTAATAAATAATTTTTTATTAATTAAATATTTTTATTATATTATTTATATTAATATAATAAAATTATTTTATTAAAAATTTTTGCTATCTACGTGTATCTGCGGCACCACAAGCCCATGCTCTTGTGTAAACCACGTGAAGTCTCTGTCAAATTATAATTTTAGATCGGTTACTTGTGGATTTATTTGCCAGTTGGGAAAATTGGCATCTCATCATTCGTTGCTCTTGTTCCAAGTTTGGCGGACAACCGTATAATTGTTTATTGCAACTAACGCAGCCTAAAAATATCAAGAACAGACGTTCAAAACCACTTCTTCTCCCTTTTCAATCACTCAAAAGACCAATAATCTGTAAGAGCTGGCGATTAACGGAGCACTAAGATCAATCATGCAAGTGAAAGCATTACACGCGTTGGATTTGACAAAGAAAGATTACTTCTTTGAGAGGCAATGCTCCCTTAGTTGTCAAGTAAGATCCCATGCATGCACATACATATCTGTAGCAGGTGACGACGGGACTACTGGGATAATTGTAAAGAGCCAAAGTCGAGGTGGCATGTCAATTTCAAGAACCAACTCTTCAGTAGTTAGTCTTGGAAATTCATATAATAAAACTGTTTGAATTCCATTTTTATACTCAATAGTTGTTAGAAACTTTTAAAACCCCAAATCATTTTAAATACTAAGAAACTTTTAAAATCCCAAATCATTTTAAATACTAAAAAATAGTAAAATATATCATACATTACACAGAAAAAAATAAAATATTTAGTATAATTCACCTTAAATTTGAGTTATATCAACTTTCGTTAGAGCAATCAAATATGATATAATTTATTTATTTTTTATTACAAATATTATTATTTTTTATTATAAATATTACTGTACTGTAAATTTTTGATTAATTTAATAAAAATATAATATTTTTCTTCATTCTTTTTTTTGTGATATTAATGCAAGATGTTTTGAAAGAAATCAAAGAAAAGGCATTGGATGGTGATGTATGGCTGAAAATATTGTAAATTTGACTGTAATAAATGGAGGAAAATATGTTATTGTTCAAAGTTTACAATATATTGGCATTTACAGTCAAATTGGAGGAAAATATTACCATTCTTTGACCATTATCTCTGTGTGTGTATCTTAATTCTTCTAAAAGTAATATTCTCATCCATAGTATAAGTTGTACCAATATTCTGCCTTAACTAAGGTAAATTCAAGAAGAAAATTATTCCTAAAAAATATATCAAGAGATCTCATTAGATCATAATATATTCTTTTTAAAAAAAAAAAAAAGTCATATATCCCAACAAAATTTACTAGTTATATAAATCATGCTTCAATTTTCGGTCCAAATCACATTAAATTAATAAGAATTGAAGGTTGAAAGCCCCACCAATGATATGATCAAATACGAAATTATTCTTACTAGATCGGTCGGAAGAAAAAAAATTTTGTACAAAATTTTTCTGATTCAATAGTTTAAATTTTTTTCTTATTTATTTTAATTACTGTTATAGTTATCAATTAATTTTAAAATAAATATATAAATAATAAGATTATATTGAGTAAGTATATAAACGATGTTATCGGGTGAAAACCTACTCATGTTTTTCTTTTTCTTATTTAATTAAGAAATCTAAACTAAATTTTAATATTCAAACTTGACTTAAGGAATCCAGACATGATAATCTATCCTTCACAAGATGCAGGGATAAATTATTTGGTTCCAACCCAACACAAAAACAAGGAACAAATTTGAAGGTGCTCCGAGGATTCAAATGCACAAATAACAAAACACTCCATGTGAGAGGTACGTAGCAGCACTCCATGTAGGCATCTTTCCTGCAGCATTTCTTGACCAAAATAAAAAGCAAATGCCTTGTTTTAAATTTATTATTCGACTTCTGTTCATGATGCCAGTATACTTATCCGGCAATGCATCTTAAATTCTTGGGTAGGACAAAATCAATGTTCCCTTGATTGTAAAGCAAAGGTCAACAATGATACATTTGGCAGGCGGTTTTAGAATGGATATTGAAATATCACAGACGAATTCAGAGATTCAACAACATATTGCTTCTGAAGCAGAAGGTTCCTGCGTCACATCATTGTACGGCATATCCAGGAGAAATCGGGTGTGGAAATAAAAAGTCAAGGCCCCCTGCATTGCTTGACGGTGGTGCAAGGTCCAACTAAAGCTTGCTACTGGTCCACGTCGAGGAATGCCCACAAGCCAGCCCCTGTAGTTGTAGTTGCAGGTAGCAGGTCTTAAGTTTTGCTTCGATACTAACTATTGTAAAGTGGAGCTTGTGGTATGTATGTATAAAAGTTCGTCTTTAGTCGAGAATTTAATGCGTTAAAATCATTTAGATAGGAGATAAGAAATCCCAACAGAAACTGTAACACTCACTTGCATGGATTGGAAGTTGGTTGAGAAAAGATCTCAAAAATCCTGATAAATCTAGGAGTTCTTGATGAGTTGTTAGATAAAGGAACTAATGTGTTTTCAATCGTTAATATAGATATATTCTTTCCTAATTTGATTGATAAATTGTCAAATAATTTTTAATCTACAATTATTGTAGAATACAACTACTAATTATCAAGCATAAATATTTAGATAAATATTAATTATTAGGTGAAAATAAGTGCGATTAAGCTGAGTTGAAGAAGAAAGCTGAGTTGGCATACAGTGGAATGATCGAAGAGGAATAACATAATTACAGTTAGTTTTGTTCTTGAATTAGTTATTAAGCTGTTATAGTTAGTTTAGAATTAGTTGAACACACTTTATTCTTGTTAATTATAATAACTCATTTCGATCACTCGCCTGAGAGTAAAGAATCAGTTGCAAAGTTCTGTATAAATATCAGTACATAGTCTTCTTTTCAGTACTTGACAGATAATAAACAAATCAATATGGCACATTATTTTCTCTCAATTTTCTCAGTAGCCAAACACCTCATTTTTACATTCTCAACGGTCCAGTCAGTCGATGCGTTACCTAATTTAAATTTTTATAACAATTTCACTTTCCATGTACTATTGTTATTATCTTTATTTATTTTCTAAAGGTATCGAGATTAAAAGAATTCGTATGTAACCATTAAGCCTGACGCAGTAACAAAAAACAATTTCTTAAGGTAAAACGCCATGGTTGCATATTTTTCATATGCTAAATTATAAATTTGTGATAGTTTTGATGGTGTTATATTAGCATTGATTCTGCTGATAGCTATTACCACTCTTAAAAGTGATTTTTCAGCTATAAGAGCTTGCGCAGCTTCTCTTTCTGGAAAACTCACAAATATAGAAATACAGCCTTTCTTTTTCTCATTTATTCCTAATGTAGAAATACCAAAAAGGAAAACTATATAACCCAACGAAATTGTCAGCCAGGGGCTAGTAGTGATGAAGGAAGGAGCTATTACAAATGAGCTATGGCGAGAGACGAAGACAGTGACAAACTACATTACACAAAGCAAACCTCAACCCATCCCCCCCCCCCCCCACCATTTTCCTGTAGCAGAAATTTAGAAGATAACATTACAGTGAAATATTAGGCTGACCTTTTTGATCATCATTCAAATGTTCGCCAGATAACTTTGTTTACCTCATTCTGTAATCTTGGCAACCGAAGGAATCTGGAAGACAAGAACAACAAGACCTGACCACTGCTCGCTGTTGTTTATAGCCTGCTCTGAAATAGTTATGAGAACCTGCTCGTTCTGCATTATCAGCGAAGTTAAGTCAGTTAGGACTTCCAAAAGAACAAAAAAAATCAATGCTACAAAACAGTATATTTGAGCTATGACAGCCATAAACAAATGCTTTTCCATTTTCCTCAGCCCTATATTCTCACGTTGTTTGGAACTCAGTAAGAAAGCCGAAATGGGTAAAGAAAAAGAAAAGCTGAATGACTTATTGAATAAGCTGTCCTAGATGATTCAGTGATTGCCTTTGCTTTTCCTCTTTCTACCTGAGATTCGTAAGAGACGTTAGTTATGTAACATAAGGTTACTGTCATTTGTCAAGCCAGTCAAGAGTGGAAATAGGTGACCGTGGTATTCAAGCCACAAGAGTTGAGCCCTTGTCTGCAAAATTACAACCTAACTCATTTTCCTGGCATGACAGCTGGTATATTCTTCAATCACCAAACCATCAGGTACTAAAATTGTTTATGTAATTGATGAGTTGGCTGTCTCATGCCATGCCCCGAACCATAAGACGAATTCTAAATGTATATCTGACCAGGATCACCTTTTTAAACAACTTACAGACCGTTCAAATTTTAGCCACATTAAATGCAGATTGTCACCACTGCTCCTGAATAAGAAGCTTTATATCATAGATACATAGATGGGAAACAGAGCAGTGCAATACAGTGTAAATTGCACTTATGGTAGTATTTATGTAGTTTTCGAGTATGAATGCACAAACCTTAATTAGCATCAAGAATCTCCAGAGTTATGCACATCATCATTAAATTCTCCAAATATATTCGGACATCCATCCCACTTGCATTGCTCTCGTGCTTCCCAATAGCCGCCTGAATAGTGGAAAGGGCCATTTTCACCATCCCTCTGAAACCATCTAGGCTTCCACCCATTTTCTTGTAGTTTTCTTGACTGTGCAAAATAAAATGAAGCATGATGATAACTAAATAACAATTATAGTACAATGTAAGTCTGAGCTTACTTTATAAATATCTCCCTACTTCACGTAGTGAGTAAGTATTCTGATTATCAGAAGTATTATGATTCCTACTCATCTGTCAAGGACAACATCATATACATGATTGAGAAATCAGATACTTTTCTGGAGATTACTATTGAATATATTAAACCTGGTTCAAAACATAAAGTTTAATAAAATTAAAGACAGATATGAATTTAATAAAATTTCAGCTAATAGAAGCTTTATGAGTTATGTATAGTAGTCCAAATATGTAAAGATACCACATGGTAACCAAGATACCCACAACAAAGAGTTGATTGTCGTCAGGCAGGTGTCGATGAAGGCAAGAAACATGTAGTTGAGCATCTTTCATACATGATATAAAATCAAAAAAGAAAATGAAATTCATTTAAGAAATTGAATAAATATATCACAAATATTATATACCATTCTTTGCCTCTTTTCCAACCGTTGTTTCTCTGCATTTGCCTTCTCATATTCCCCATTCTCTAGATGCCGCTGGTCTGGTCTTAGCCTGGAATCCGTAGGTGGAAGCTTCTCCTTAATACATGATCAAATACCCAAGATCAGACAAAACTATAAGAGACAATTAGATAAGTATAAGAGGAGAAATGAAATTGCATATGAGATAGATTTAATACACCATCTCAACCTGCAGTCCAGCTGTTAGCTCATTTAGTGTGATTGCAAATGACGTTAAGTTGTACCGCGTGAGATTAAGTGGGGGCTTATTACTTTTCCACAGCAAGAAGGCATTAGATGAGACATTGCAATCCTTTGGCATGCCAGTCCCATCACCACTGATATAATACATGCTGTCATCCCATTTTCCAAATAATGTGGCTACTTTTTTCCCTGCAACATCTTCAACAAAGCCATTGACCTGCATAATAGTGGGATGTTATTGAATGAACCAACAACTTCGATAATATCCTAATACATGACATGACTTGTAGAACCACACAGATATAAGCAATCAAACCAGAACAGCGCTAAGCTAGAGAAGGTTCTTGTAATTCCAAGACACTAACAGAAAGAGAATTTGCTAAAAACGGACTACTAACCTGGTGAGGATTTCGGTCAAGAATAGACTGCTCTTTGAACTTGAGTTTGCATGAATATTGGCGACTACCATAGATTTGCATTGTCCCATGGTGATCACAATATACTTTACCAAGGATAAGATTATAAATAGTCGTCGTAACCTAAGACAATAAAGTATTCTATGTAATTATTACCATAAAAATAGAAAATGAAGCCAGAAGATCATAAAAATTCTGAGTTACGAAATGCTGCCCAGTCATGATCACCTTGCTCCATTGGAATATTTCACCATCATCAAACTCTAGGGTCAGCACTCCAACTGGATCAAGCTGGATTGACCGCCCCCAAAATTTGGTGTGGAGGTTGCTGTCACCCCAGAATTTCCATCCTTTCCCTTCACAGTGGCACGCAATGACAGTTGGGTGGTGGCTGACCTGTTCCAACTTGAAATATCAATGAAATATGCTTTGGTTTTGAAATAGTTAATTTGTCTGTCTATATATTATATAACATGGGCATTTGCATTCAAAGCATTGGAAGCCTAGAGATGAGAAAGTGATAAAAAATGTACTCGAATTCATATATGCTCTTAAGCAGCATGATGTAAAGATAACAAATTTCAATCAATTGTATTTCTATTACATTCAGTAAAGAACACCAAGGGATACTTCAAAAAGAATTCCTCTATAACAGACATTGCAGAAAATTTCACTTGTCCAGGGTTGCTTAAAGCTTTGACAAAAGGTATCTGAATACTTTTATGGATTCTAATTATGGAATTTTGATTCCCCTGTAAATGGGAACAAAAAATAAGTACGGCCATTTTCCTTCTTTTTTCCTGTTTTTTCCCTATCATCCAATGGGCTCTCAACGCAAGTCATATTTTTCCCAAAATTCTTCAAATTTCATTAATCAAAGTCTCTGCCAAGAGGATACATGCAAATTCTCTCCTGATTTTTGGTAAGTGAAATGAACTATATATTAACAATATTGTAAAACTTAAGTTCAATATAACTGCTGCATATATATTTTTTGCAATAATGGATAACAAATGTTGTAACTAATTCCTAGATGCCAACCTTTTCAGAGAAAAACCGAACTCCTTTGTCAGGATAGTCAGCTTCGTAGGTTTCTCCTAGTAAAGGATTGAAGGGTTTACAGTGTCGGCCTTCAGAGGAAGCATACCCAGAGACAGCAAAAGCAGCAACATTTAGAACCCTTAGGAGACTGTTTCCCTGTTATCGTATTACAAAGTGCAATGTAAGACTTAACAGATATAGAAAAAATAAATAAATAACATTCTTTGATGCTCGTGAAACAACAGCAGCAAACAAGCCAAAGAATCCAAAAGCAGAAGCAGATATGTAAAATGTTAAAAGGGAACAGATTCTGGAAGATCAGGTTGCTTTTTTTTTTTTAATATATATAGCTGCCGATGATAGTAAACCCTAGAAATGATAGTTATCCTGCCCGTCCCATCAGCATCCTGAAAAACAATTGACAGTGGCCTACACGATGGGAGAAGCCCTTTTCAATTCTCCACCACCCTCCTATCCACCAGGTTTTACCTGTGAATTTTCCATTTCAAATGGGGATGTATACTTGGCTTTGAGGGCTAGTATATCACTCAATTTTTGACTGGTAACTCTATAAATGAATATATAAGACTATAATTAAAAAAAAAAAGGTTACAAAGCCCATACAACCATATGGAAGAGGCTATTGTTCAATAATATTAGATATAAATAATGTGCCTTGATGCAAGGAAGAATCTACAAGACAATTAGTAGAATCCTCACATCCAAAGCATGCTTGCATGCACAACCCTTCTTATTGGTTGGCATATAAGAACACTGAACTGGACTCATCCCATGTGTACACACGTCCACGTTATCAACACAAGTACATTAATTTTAGAGGATGACCAATTAGATACGAGAAAAAATGCATTTCATTCTTACCGCTTTTCCATACTCGTATGCTCGATCCAAAAGATAAGAGTACTCCAGGTCCTCAAAACATTTTTGAAGGGAAGATATCGGTTCATTAAAATAAACAGGCAGACAAACTCGTGTGAGATCCTTTCCCACATTATCTTTTATCATAGACCAAAGACTGACACCTTTCTCTTTCTCAACTGGATCAGGAAGCTTTTTTCTCCTTTCAACATGTGGATATCTAGATTCACATTTTCCATTTTCATTATACATCTTCTCTACATTATCAAATGTATTTCCTGATTCTTGTTGTTGCTCAGCTTGATTTGTAACTCCTTTTACGGGACCACAACTAACCGAAGGTTCAGTAAAATACTCTCTTGTGTCATAAAAAGAAGTTTCATCCACATCTGATACCTCCTCAAACTCTTGTTTCTCAATATCATCAGATGACTCAGTTGTGCTGCATTCTGAAAACCCAAAAACTATGTCAAGAAATTTGAAAATTGAGGACAAAGTGATTCACCCAACCTATTGTTATATATTTTTTTCAAATCAACAAATGCTAATCTCTTGTATCAGAACATAATTACATTAAAAGATTTTAAATTATATACAGCAAGAGAAACTTCATCAATGGATATTGCCAGTACCACTATATTTTCCTTGCCCCAGTGTAGAAAATTCGTGCTTGGTCAATTGGTATTCGCCATCCTGAAGTCCAGAAGCATCACCTTCAATATTAGCAGCCTGCATAGCAACGTTTATTACGTAAATATATAGTATTTAACCATAAAAATCACACTTGTAATTCTATAAAGGGAAGCCAAATTTTAAGATGGCAATTAAAAAAGTGTAAGATTTAAGACACTGCAAATGGAAAATCAACGAAACAGCAAGCAGCCAAAAATATAAAATCTATATCATTCGATATGAAACTTCAACAAAAAACCATTTTGTCACTTGTTGCAAATTATAAGTACCAAGGCGACACATATTTTTCTCAACCTTTGTGTGTCAATATCCATATATCGATCTATCTACTTACACAAACACGCATATACAAGTGTTTTGCATGGAAAAATAAACCCGTTTTTGCCTTCATTCAATTATATCATCATGGTGAGTAATTCATGCACAACTACCCTCATCCACTACAGATAGCATACTCCATTTTGAAAATAACAAAAATGAATGAAACATAGAGTAATATTACATGACATGCATTCTTCATCCATAACAAAGTCACTAGAGATTGCATTTTGGGTCCTTCAGAAAAAGCAGAGAAAAAGAGCCTATACTACATTTAAATAAAACAAAAAAAACCTAAGATCGCGCAGTTTCACTAGTTACTTGTATATTTTAGGTTGTCATTCCAGTTCCCATTTGAATTCAAAATTGAAAAAGCTTTTTCATAAACACCAGCTCACCATAAGAGTACCCCTTCATATATGGAAAATTAGTAGAAGGAAATTTACCATGAAACATCGGTTGTATGGTGGATTCAAAATTCAAGGCTGGAAAGCAAAATAGCAAGGGCAGGTAGGAAAACTCTAAGAGCTATAGCTTAGCATAGTACAGATCAACAAAGCCTCAAGGGACTTTTTCTCATAAACAATCAGTCCTTCATAGACATTATATAATGATGCTGAGATCGAGTTTGCATAAGTTGAGGGGAGGTTAGGTTTCAGAAAATTAGGGATGTGCACTTAGCAAGCATGGCAAGCTTCATAGCTTATCCCGGTTTGTTGCATTTATTAATTTTGTGCATCTCCAGCCAACCTCTTGGGACTTGTGGACTTAGAAAAACATGTAAAGCAAGAATCTATGAAGAAACCAAATAGGCCAAGGGTAGAAAAAGATATCTTGCACAGCAAGGTTACTGGTTTATGAACCCTGGTCAACAATGCGCTTAGCAGAAACATGAATAGCCCATCTCAAAGCCACCATAATTGACTGGGGATGTAAAATGTTTCATTTTTAATCCCCCACAGGCTGAAGTGCTTATCATCCTACAAAAATAACAGCCTAATTATGGTTTTGAGAAATGATGTTTTAAAACCCAATTTAAGAGGTATTATACTAGGATTCTAATCAAATATATGACAAAAAGCAATCATGAAAGCAGACCTGTTCAGGATATTTCAATTAATTAGTTTCTATAATAGACAAATGTCTTCAGTGATCCATATCACCTTGAATTTTATATGCCTTTAATGGATCAAGATAAATAAATAAAAAAAAAAGTTTTACCTAATCATTGTTGAACATTCTCAATATTCTTTTTGTGTCCTCAAATATTTATAAACTGGTAGGACCGCATACTATACTCCCATCAAACAAAATCACCATCTCAAATGTGATTTTATCAATCAAGACTATTGTGGTACAAAACAAATTCAAGTATGGCTATAAACAACGTGTGGCATAAGAGAGATTGAGATGATTGGACAGCTAGATGAGAGAGAGAGAGAGAGAATACTGAATACTGGAGCCCAATGAAGTTCATTAAAGACCAATTGAAGACAACATTAAATAAGTGGTCAGGATGGTTGGTCCTACAAAAGAAAGATCAATGGCTTGATTCGTATTAAAAGGGATGATCCAGGGAGGGAGGAACAAAAATGGTAATTCAAGGCTGGGTGGCCATTCAACTTCACCAGAAACATTGATGAAAATATCAAAAGGTTGAACAAGCGGTAGTCGTGACTACAATCCACTCAAGCACAATAAACAGAACCATCATAAATTAACGTATCATCTCAATTAATAAATTTACCTATAACCTAGAGAAGGAAAAGGTTGAATTCTGCGCACCATCCAAGTAAACACAAAAATGAATAGCTGCTAAATTTAGTTTACATCAAATTAAACATTGTAGATATAGACAAAGACAAGTGCTCAAGAATGTTACAAGCATTTGCATTGACAAAGCTTACTAATTATTAAGTTCGTTACCTCCAACTGCCTTATTGTGTCAAGTAAATTGGATCGTTCTTCGCAAAGAACTTTGAGTCGTCCTTGAATTTCAGTGAACTCTGAAAGCATGATCTGTTCACAGTCCTTTACAAGATTTTCATTGACACCATCTTCGACTAAGCGATTTGCAAGCCTCTCGGTTGATATAGATAAATCCTTAGGTACAAGGGAGAAATTATCATTCAGTGGTCTCAGCGGGAATAGGCTCCTAGTTGAGACCAAAGCTTGTATCCAAGCCACCCGATCATTCTTTGAATTAGTTCTCAAATGTAGGGTCTTCGTAGCAGTAAAAATATAGAACCGCCGGTCATCAGACTTGCTCTCACGAAATGATGAGATCTGCTACAAAAATTCGAATAAAATCACTGGAAACACTGTGATAATTTTCGGACTGTAGTGTCTCCTCATTGTTCAATAAGAATTCATAAGATATGGTTAGATAAAGATTGAATACGCAAGAGAAAGAGAACAAATGCACGAGTTAAACAACTTTGAAAGACATTTCATTAAATAAAGGTTCAAAATATAATAGTATCAGTTCAATGAGAAAAAAAAAATGAAATTAAAAGCCCACGAAAAGAAAAGGTGCATATTATTGTTTAATAACAATCACGAAGGTGCGAAACCAGTAATAAGTTGAACTCAGTCCATCCTCATCCAGTCATCCTCCAGGTGACCCAAGAATTAATAACCTAACTGAGCATATTACTCCTAATTGACATTAAAAAAAAAAAAGAAACACTAGAACTCGGTAACCTGGAGATTAGTTTACCGCAGGCTCAAAAGAAAATGGCAAAGTATTTGGCATTCAGATCCGGTGGCAAGAGAATACGCCGTAATAAGCTCAAAGAATATTCTTGGTTTTCTTGTTGAAACAACAAGAGCATGAACTTGATCTTTCAAATGGCTTAAGGCCCACCAGCCACTTTGTCACCTAGTCCCCACATTTTTCATTTGTTTATTTCATTAAAAATCAAAACCTATCGATCCCTCATAGACCTGACAACTTAAAATCAAAGTAACCCACCACTACAAGTCAAAAACACAAACACCCAAAGCACGGCCACGAACAAAAACCACCGCCATCAATTGGAGAAAAAAGAAACTGCACTGTTTCATCATTTCGTTTCTCAAAAAATTGTTTCAAACAGATAAGCAACAGTGAAGAAACCATTTAAAGTTAACGGCGGTTAAAGAAACACAGTAAGTTGAAGTAAGACAGGCGATGGGACGGCAAGAACGGGAAAAGATAAATTAAAAAGAAGATTAAAAGAAATGAATGACGAAGCTGAAATCCTATTTGTCAACCCAACCAACATAGATTAAGCGATTATGTGACCGCAGCAGAAAAAAACCTAGACCTACACCATAGCCTATCATAACCCAGCCAGCCCACCTGCTGATGTGACCCACTCCACATTAACAGCCAGTTAAACTGTAAAAAACCAGACTTTAAAGGTGAAAGATGAACTTCGAAATCGATATCGCAAATCACAAAAAAAGAAGACAGAGACGACAGAATTAGAGTCCTTAATTGATCACAGTAAATTACATGGCAAAGAAAGCTAAAGACCTTCAGTTCTTCACTGTTTTCTTAGCTCTGATATGAAAGAAAAATTTCTGCGACCAAATTAAAAGTAAAAACTAAATAAAATGACAGAATGGCAAGACTCAAAAAGTAATTTTTGAATCGAATTATTACTTATTTTAGCAACCTTTGTTATGTACCGCCAAAAAGGCTTTATCCAAGTTGTTCTAATAATTCATTTTTGTCTAAATTCATGGACATTTACATATAAATAAAATTATATATAATATATTTCTAATTACCTTCAAATGAACAATGCCAACAGGCTTCCGCCTAAATGCGCCACTGTCCATTCTCGAAAGCCAATTGGTAGAAATTTCCCCGATCAATTTGACATCATCATTTGATGGTAGTAGATTTAAATATTCCGGTCTTCGAATCTTAGAGTAAGAAAGCACGCCGTTTTTCAACAAAAACCACCTGGATCTCCATCCTTTACCGTAATTTGTCCACTTAAACAAAACTCCAGCCACCGTGGCCTCTGATCCTTGTGCATTGCCATCAGATCCGCAAAAACCGGTCACCGACCACGTCGGTAAACTCCTCGCCCTCGTCAACGACATTTCTGGTGACTGGTCAC
This sequence comes from Swietenia macrophylla, assembly GCA_032401905.1. Classification (NCBI taxonomy): domain Eukaryota; kingdom Viridiplantae; phylum Streptophyta; class Magnoliopsida; order Sapindales; family Meliaceae; genus Swietenia; species Swietenia macrophylla. Next base: position 3,873,900 of record CP135568.1, on the reverse strand, counting down.
CGATTCCCGGACTTTCCAGTGAAATACAACATAACGGATGCATTTCTTTCACCCGCATATTTAGGATCTCTATCATAACACTCACTATTCAACACTCAGTTTTCCTTCCATGTCCATCCTAATAAAACTGCAGCAAACAAACAAAATAAAAAGGAAAAACGTTGACTTCAATTGAATCTCAACGAACTCGTAAATCAAGACGAGGAAGAGCTCAGCTCTGAAACTGAGAGATTCGGAAAGACGGAGGAAGGAAGCGCGTGCGCGAGAGAGAAAGAATGGAAGATTAGTAAAATAAGAAAAGGTGTGCTCTTTAGATTGAATAGACGGCAAAGTAAAGAATGAAATCACTTAGTAAAAGAGCTTCACATTTTCTTATTGTTGTCTGTGGGGTGTGTGTGTATGTTTGTGTATATATAATCCGGCATTGAAGGTGAAGGTGAAGGTGAAGATGCAGGCCGTAATTAAGACGGTGGCAGAATGGTAATTAAGTGGCGTTCAAACTGAGTAAAAGTTTGAGAACGACTTGTTCTTCGTTATTTGTGGAAGGCAGATGAGAGGGAGAGAGAGAGAGAGAGAGAACTTAAAACGTAAGTTGGCGATATATTGTTAAATTATCGGTAAAATATCGCGGTAGTCGTTGTGTGAGTTTGAACAAAGGCAGCAGAAAAGTGTGGCAGTTGATGGCCATTTTCTTAATGCCACTTACTGCATAACAATTAATTCAATTTTGATTTTTAAATTCAGAAATTTAAAAATATATTTATATATATATATATATAGAGAGAGAGAGAGAGAGAGAATTAAATAAAATTGCTTTTAATTTTTTAATAAATGGAATTTCTGTTTAATAAAAATAGCGGCAATTTTATAAAATATTGGCCGCAGTGCAGGCTTCGATGAAATTTTGAGAATGGAGATGAGATGGGGTTTTCGTGAAGTAAGGCTTTGGCTTTATGGAAAACAGTGTGTGATATTCATAATTAGCTTTAAAAGTTTATAACCTTTTGCCACATAATTTTTTTAATGGCGTATCTTAAAATATTTTAAATTAAAAAATAAAAATTCCCATTTAGTATGTATGTCATAATAATAAAATTTTAGTTTATTTTAAGAATTCGACTCTATAAAAATAATAATAATAATAATAATTTATTTCGAATAAAGATATTAAAAAAAAATGTCGAATGTTGTTGACTTAAATAAAAATAAAATGATGTCTAAAATAGTCCAAAATAAAATAGAATAATTAAATAAATAATATTATTTTTAAAAAAGAGTTATAAATTTGAAAAGAATAAAAATAAAATAATTAAATTTTGAAGTGAAGCCCTAGTGCATGCAAATATCACATCTTTTCTATCAGCCTAGCCTTGCTATTTCACATAACACAATTGTCTTACTCTAGTTTTTTCAAAGCCAGCCAGGCCCCTCCCTCCCTAAACTCACTAATAAACAGATAAGAACTAATTCTGGTATTCTCAAAATCAAGTATTGTATCAGTTTAAAGAGAAATCAATGACACTACCCATCAATACATTACATCCAAAATGGGGCTAAACAAATCTATTATGATATTATTGGTCAATAAAAAAACAAATATAATTTCATTAATTTGGGACAGGAATCTCCTAACCTTGTTCCAATTTATTTGCAGAATATTCTATTTCCAATATTGTTGACAGCTAAAAGTGATAGCATCTACTTCGAGTGTCTCCTACTACAGTAATGCAGAAATCTTTCGCAGATAATTAGAAATTAATTATATTAGCAAATTTTAAATGAAAACCCTTAAATAAAATTGTTTCACATATTTTCATAATAAATATATATGTAATAAAAGTTTATTAATAATTAACATGATGGTGTTGTAAATAAAGTATAGACTAAAATAAAAATAATTAAACTACAAAATAAAATTGCATTATTGTGATTTTATTACTAAATTTATTTGCTACTATATAATTGATAAATATTGATCTAAATTTAACTTGTGCATGTAGAAGGCATGTTGTATTTATATACATGTGTGTGTGTGTGATCGCGCACGCAAGAGGGGATAATTCGATCGTGTTGAACTTTTGGTTTTGTGAGATTTTGTCAATTGATGATGTCGAACTACGAAAGTCACCATTTGTTATTAGATTATACTACTTTCAGTTATATTGAATATGTATATATAATACTATTTCATTAAAGACCTTACGAATAATACTCAATGGGATAAATTTGGTCCGAAAAAAGTGTAATGCACATTTATTGAAAATTTTCTATAATATTTTTATAACAAATTATACTCCTCTTAATAAAATTCTTTCCTTGAAAATAACAAATCTCAATTTATTAATTTGTGAAGTCAATGTATATCAATACTATATACTACCTTCTTGAAAGTTAATGTAAGTATTAGTGAAGAGACTAGCAATGTTACTGAAAGTTAGATTAGCCTAACATCAATCTGCTGGCTCTGCCAAAGATAATGAGAGTAGATATATATTTGGTTGGATCTTCCTTAATATATCATTCTCTAACTTGAGCAATATAAACAACATTGTTTTTGTATATAATTATTAAAATATTTGTAATAGATAAATAAAATGAATAACATATCAAACAATATATATTTTTTGCTTGCTTCATGTAGTACAAGAATCTCAAAGTGATTAGAACATGTAGTATTAAGAGTTTACTTTGTAGATTACCATAAAATTATTGTATTATTATAGGTAAAAATATTTAATGTTTATAGACAAGCTTTGTAAGGATTGAAAAGATAATCAGCATCTACAAAATTAACTAATCTTAAATTTTAGATTAGTTCACTGCAATAAAATAATATCAAATTTATTAGTCCACAAATATAATGAGAAACTATGTTTAATATAATTTTAATGTCAGCAAATAGATATAGAACTAAATACATCATGCTAGATACAATTGTATTAAGATATGATACTTATAGACTCTATATCATTTTATCATCTTCTTTAAAGTGAAATTGATCCTTTTTATAATTAACAGATTGAACAATCCTAAGAGTATTTACCAAATGAGTTTTATCAATATTGAAATATTTAATTATCTTTTTAACATGGTAGATTGATGAATGAGCATTCCTTTAAATTTGCGCTTAATGTACAAACCAAGATAATAATTAGTTTTCTATAAATTTTTTATTTTATGCTTCTTTTTTAAATATTCTACAGATTTTAAAATTTTTTAAGAAGTTCTAATTATATTTATGTCATTGATATATATTGCTAAAATGGCAAATTTAAATTTTGATTTGTTTATAAATGTACATGAGAATATTAGAATATTAATGAACTCTTTTTTTATTAAATATTTGTTGAAGTGATTCTACTATAAACATCCAGATTATTTCAGTTCATACAAAGATCGTTGTAGTTTAAAAGAGAAAAAAGTTTATTTATACTTCGAGTATCATAAATCCTTTACGAATTTGCATATAAGTATTAACATCAAATATCTCATATAACTAAGTTATCATTATATTTATAAATGCATATAAAGTTTTTTTTTAAAACTATTAAACATATTAAAAATAAAAATATAATTATATTCATAACATAGAAAATATGCTTTATCAAAATTAATTTTAAGTCTTTGCAAGAAATTTCAAGCAACAAGTTGCATTTTATATATTGTGATGTCATGATTTTTATTAGATTTTCTTACAAATATCCATTTGTATCTAATATAATTGATATCTTTAAATGTTTGGACTACATATCTAAATACTTCATCTTTAGGAAGAAAAGTTCCTTATTCTTGAATTATTTCTTTCCATTGAAGCCAATTATGTATATGATATATACATTAATAATTTGTGAATTATAATTATCTTTTATAATTTCAATAACTACCATAAATAAGAATACATTATCGATAATTATTTTATTATAATCTTATATTTTTATTCTATATATATATAATTTGTAGACTTTTTTTCATTTTTGAATTACGGTACCACTACAGAAACAAATACCTCTTTAGAGACAAATTTCGCTTTAGAAATAAATATCACTTTAAAGACTTATGTCACTATATGAACAATTAACTTTTATAGGGTTAACAGTTCAAAAAGTATAGGTATATCTATTACTCGAATAATATTTTTAATAGAATCTTGATTTTTATTTTTTCTTTCGCAAAATAGTATTTTCGAACTAAGTAGACTATAACACTTCTAATGTATTCATTTGCTACCTTATGATTAGATTATTTTTTAGGAACAATCATTTGGGTTAGTGTATTTATAATTGAAATATATAATTTGGTCACTCTTATATTATCAGTAATTGCATCTATGAATTGATTTATAATTTGTTAAAGTTACATTATTTTTCATATTTTATTTTCAGATTGATTAGTGCAAGAATCAAGATAAGACATAGTAATTATTTTTCAAGAAAGTTAGGATCTTATTTCAGGAGGCTTTTTTATCTAACAGTGAAAAAATTATCTCATCAAAAATGATAATTTAAAATATATGTAATAAATAAATTATATGTAAAGGGTTCAAGATAATTGATGACAGAAGATGAGTTAAAACCAACATAATTCTCCAAAAGACAATGGGCTCATATTTTAGTGCATTGTAAAAGAGTTATAAGAACTTATAAAGCACAATCAAACGTTTGTAGATAAAAAATATTAAGTTGATGACCAAGTACAAGTTATAGTAGAGAGTATTAATGATAGACACTAGGTCTAAGATAAATTAATATTGTAGCATACAAAATAGCATGTCTTCATGCAAAAATTCATAATATAATATATAATAATAAAGTTTGAGCAATTATCTATAATTATTTTATGAGTTATTTAGTTAATTTATTTTATGTATGGATACGGGAAACATAATATTTTATATCAATCTCTACTGACTTACAATAGTCATCAAATATGTTAAAAGTAAATTCATTAGCATTATTTAAATATATTATCTTGATTGGATAAGTAGGAAATTATATCTTTAATTTGATAATCTAACATAACAAATATAATATTATATGTAAATAATAAACAAACATTTGACCATCGAATAAATGCATCAATTAAGATTATAAAATAGTAAAATAGTTCACTAAATAGGTGAATAGGCTCACAAATATTTTCTTATATTCTCTTTAAGAATAACAGAAAATCAAAATCAATTTTAGAAAGGGATAGTCTAACCATTAGTATTCCTTGTGAATAAGTAGTACAAATATTTTTATTGAACAATAAAATCTTATAGTTATTTAATAAATGTCCATAAAAATTTTTAATAATTTTATACATCATTGTAAATCTTGGATAATCAAGAAAATTATGTCATAACATAAATATTTTTAGATCAATAAACTTTTGACCATTACTGCATAGCTCTTGATTAGATTTATAATTGTATAATACAATTTAGATAATAAAATTGAAAACTTTTCTAATATACTTTTCTTGCCTGAGATATTAAAAGTCATACAAAAATACTCTATATTATTCTTATTTAAAATCTCTATATAACATCAATTTCAACAGATATCTTTAAAATTTTGTAGGTTTATTTTTAATCTAATTCAATATAAATCATTATGAATGCATAATTTAGTTTCACTTACTAAAAATATTATGGCTCTTTCAAAATCTTCAAATAAATCAAATCTATAAAATATAATATGGTATTTACTTTAAGATCAAGTTTGTGAGCTTTGAAAAATATCTTTTATCTCAAAAAATATATGCATAGTATCATTATCAATTAGGCATACATTCTTAACTTTCTTTACAAAGAAAAATAATTTACTAAAATTTATATTTTCTTATTAAAAATAAGGTTATTTTAAACATCAGAATAGTAAAATACAAAACATGCAAATACTAAAAAATAAGACAAAAGATAGAAAAGAGACTATGATTAAATTTTAGTTTGTATGAACATTATCATCATCCAAATCTTTATGTTTGATGAGATGAAGGACGTCAAGATAAGTATGATCTACAGGATCTAAATCATTAATCAAATTAGTCTCCACATTCTTTCATTTGGCCTTGATGAATTCACAAATCAGCATATATGTCACTAACGTCCGTTACCTTTGTGCCAACTATAAGTGTCATCAAATTTTTTGTGGGACTTATTCTTATCTCTTTTTGTCATTTTCTCACTTTTCATAAACATTTTATCTTCGTAAGGATCTATAACCACAACAGTAAGATATCCTTACCTTCTCTTGTACAATCTACCAATTCTATTTTAATTATAAAGAATTAATTAAATATGATTCATGATTTTTTTTAACAGAAGTTCATTATTCTATTCAACAACAAGAAGACATAAGATAAGTTTTAAATACTTTTTGAATTTGCATTCACAGTATTGTTGTTGTAGAATTACATTAAATACATGAAAGGTAGAGAATACATTCTCTATCATGTCCTCGTCCGTGACTTTTTTACTACACAATTTTAGTTATAAAATAATTCAAAATATAGTAGAATTATATTAAGCAATAGTTTTTGTAATATTGTAATCTCATATTCATCAATTCCTATTTTACTTTTGAGAGGAATACTTCTATTTAGTATTAAGCTTCAAATTTTTCTTTCAAATTTTTCACAACTTTAATAGATTCTCGATTGTTAAGTAGTAAGCTTTCAAATTTTCATTCAAATTATAACTAAAGAAAATCGTGATCATTAATTTATCTATAAATAATATTTAATTTTTTTATTAATTGTACCTTTTAAACCCGTGACTTGAAGGTATATCTTTGCATTGAGAATTTAGAAAAGACAATTATATTTTAATACATTAGGAGCAAAATTTTAAAAATTTATAAGACTTGATATTATTAACGAGTTGGATCATGCTAATAACATGCTGTAAATAGATTATAGACTAAAATAAAAATATTTAAATTATAAAATAAAAACTTATTACTGCAATGTCAATGGCTGATTGTTCGTCGCAACAAAAGGATCACATATAGTCATAATTTTTTTAAAATAAAATAATATATATTTGTTTAAGAACACTGAGTAAGACATTAGAAATGTGAGAGTGATACAGCAGAAGTAGGACCGAAGGCATTGTTGAGTTGGCGAGTAGTACAGAAAGATAACATAAATTAAAAAAAAAAAAGTGAGTTAAATTTAATTAATTAATTAGTAAAGTCAGGTAAGAGAATAGGGTGTGGTCATGGCTGTACTGTACAGTCGGACGTGACGGGGAGGGGGCCGGAGTTTTTGGGTTAACCCAAATCTGCCTCTGACACGTGTTTGCTACAAACGGGAACAACAAGCATAATTGCCCACATGTGGGTCGCTCGTCCACTCCCCACGCTTCCCTTTCTTTTCTCGAGGCTTTTTATTATTTGCTTTCCTTTATTAAATTAAATTAAATTAAATCAAATCAAATCTCACTTTCACTTGAGTGCTTTTCTAATCTTTATCCACCGACTATGTGTGCTTTTGCGATTAGGCCCGAAGAAGTAATCCTCTTCCGCTGATGGGTGTTGCGGTGTCTGCACGTCCAAGAAAGAGCGCGTGGTTGATTTGACTCTTAATTTCGTAATTAGAAGATATTAAAAGCGATGGCTTGGTCGAGAGCTCTACACACGGATTTAGTTAATTTGTTAATCGAGTTTGCTGACTTTGAGAAATGCTATTCCCCTTCAAATCTTTGCAAACAATTTCGAAATTAGCAACTTAACCACTGCCTTTATTTAATTAGGAGAAAAGAATTTGGCTCTACACGTAATAATACCTGTACATTCACATCTCCTACTGCCTCCCTCCTCCTTCAAGCCGGCATCACCAGTGAAAGTTACAGTGTCAGTTAAAAAAAATAATAATAAAGCCCTATGAAATCTTGTGGTTAATTAGGGATAACACAAGTCACACCACCAGTTCGATTACCAGCAGAGTGAATGTCGGACCAGCCAAGTAGAATTTGCTACGTGTCTCTCTGGCTCTTTTGTCAGTAGTGAGCTATCTATGCTGAAGCTGAAACAAGCTCAGGCCTGACTGGTGTGAGGCTGACTCACAAATCTGGTTCTGGTCCAGTCAGTTTTGACCCCGCCCTTTAAAATTAATTAACCTTTAATTGCTGAACCATATGCTTTAATTTGTGGTTGATATTTGTTGTCAATCAATCAATCTTTAAATCATCTTCAATTCATAAGCATGATTTGCTACCTTTAGTTGATACCCTGAAACCATATCACCAACTAGTCCCCACATTTACTATTATAAGTTGGTGATTAACTGGATTAATCAACCTTTAATTGCTAAACCATATTTGTGGTTGATTTTTGACGGAGGCCGTCAATCAATCAGAGTCTTTAAATCATCTTCAATTCGTATACCTAAACTTTTGATACGTCAAACCCTTACTAACTAGTCCCCACATTTACTATTGGAAGTTGTGGTGATTAACTGGATTGAACTATAACAAAAAATTGACCCCAAGGGAAATGACCATGTGTCACTAATAAGTTTATTAAGTGGGGGCCTGATTGTTTCATAATTTTCCCAATTCAGAAGTCATTGTGCGAATTATGAATTATACATTTGAACAACTACAAAAGATTAAGGAATTGTTCATGAATGGAACATCAATCAAACACTAGTAGTAGTGACTCTGGCCAAACTTTAATCCTGTGCTTACCTGGAAGATAAGAAAAGAATCTTTCTCTTGAATCTATACAAACAAAAGTTTGTTAACATCAATGGAGAAATTGGGGTTTACGTATATATATAACAGGAGGACAGGAGAATGACAAAACGACACAGATACTAAGTTTTAACTGGAATATGTGTGCGCGCGCGGGTGATATGCCACTTGTAATGGGCAAAGTGGGTTTGTGTTTCTATGGCATGCCAATTGTAATGGGCAAATTAATTTTGTGTTTAGCTGACGTGGGTTAACAGTAGGACAAGAGAATACAATATGTGGATCCATATGCATGGAGATAGAATCAGAGAGTCGCACTCAAACCTAAAAATAATGATGTTAGGTCTTTGTGAGACCAAAGTGATCTTGGTTATCCCCTAGCCATGTGTCTGTATTAAGTTGGTTTTAATTCCCTCTTTCACGTGGTCCTACTCCTACTAAATAACACAATTGCATTAAGAACAAACAAGGTATAAGATAGTCCCAATCACAAGTCGTTTCTTTCTCTGGCATAATCGCATGCATTACTTTCAAAAAGGAAAACTTAGCTCTAAGGACCACTACCAACATCAAAAATCCCACTTCACAATTATTTATATATTAAGTACCAAAATCTCTCTCTCACACGCGAATTCTTGAAGCTAGGTAGCATTGTTTTGTCATACATAATAAGTAAGTCTTTTAATTTATTCATATTCTTTTTAAAAGCAGCTTGTTTGTACTGATTGAAATGGGAATGATGTTTTCTTATAAATATTTTAAATAGAATGTGGCAATGACAGAAAGAAAGTGTAGTATCTGGTTTGAAAAGTAACGAAGATTGTGAACTATATTATTATATGTGTTTGATACGAGGCTTCTTTCAATTAATTAGGTGATGGTGGGGTATATCCACGTGGTCGTGTGCTAAGGGAGGGAAGAACGCCTTAACACTAGGATTTGACATGCTGATAATGTTATGTCTTCATATATATATATATATATATATGTGTGTGTGTGTGTGTGTGTGTGTGTGTGTGTGTGTGTGTATGTATATGTATATATTCTAAGTTATGAACATGGTGATCATGTTATATCTGCAAGCTTTGTTCATTAGAGTTTGTGTGACATAACGGATGCAACATATTTGTCTTTAATTGACAATATTTTGCATCTTTAAAAGTCTTAATATAGAAAATAATTCGTTCATAATTAAAATAAGTTTTTTTTTGGGGGATTGTGCGAAGATCATGTAATAATATTGCATGTAGACAATAATTGAGGTATGCCCTAATAGGTCCAATGTCACGATACCCGGATATATAGTATTATGAGTACAAATATAAATAATACCTACTGCTTACTACCTTCTTTATTTGGCTATTTTCTTAAGATGCTATACCATATCAGCACAACTACTGGCTTTGAAAACTATTCAAAGTGGTTCAGTTGTGTCTTTGCTTGCTACTAATATATATACACAGCTGTATACATATATGTAATCTGTTGAGAGCTATTAGCTTAAGTCGTAAATAACCTTTCTAAAAGTAGCTAGAACGGCACGGGTGCCTTCTATATTGTATGATCCTAATATCAACAAAAGTTATAATTTCACTTTAATGTTTTTCTTTTCTTTTTCGTTTTCTGGGTATTAATCAGAACAACTTTTGTTTGTTCAGATGGAGGCAAATAGTGGAGAGCATCATTTCCAAGTTATATGGGATGGTATACCTATTAATTTTAACTTTTGTTATGCATATATGTTATAGCTATAAGCTTTATGTCTCGCATGTTGGGTCTAATGACGCTAGCCAGTGAGGACTTCTGTGGCAAAATTAAAAGAGAACCAAAAATAAAGAAAAAAAGCAACGAGAATTTAGTGATGGGTAATGCAAGTGAGCTGTAATGGCGAATCTATTTTCGTGATGTTTAATGTAAGTCTCTTTGTTTGCAATTTACTTTTTACTTTTGTATTGGATACTGTTTTATTCTTGGTTAATTGCTCCACGGGATTCTAGCTATATATCTTGCAATTTGCCGATGGGCGAATCGAGAAGCAGGGGTGACAAAACTGAGGGATTCGTTGTCAGTGCATGTGCTGAATCTATAATAAAATTCGAAAGGTTTTAACTTTTACAGGCACATACTTAAAAGGCAAAACATTACATTCATTTGTACTAGCTAGCTTTATATTATAATTATAAGAAAAGCACTATTGCGAAACTCCTTCAGAAGTCACTTGAAAAGAACAGACACAAAGCAGATTTGGATATTTCAAGGATTGACTCATGAGAGGAGAACTCTTTATCATTTTAGTTTATCAATGGTCTTCAGCTGCTTAATTTATCTTTTTATTGCGGTTAGAATTTTCTTGGGAAATTGTTTTCCAAACACTTATATATGCAATTCATATTGAACTTGAGCTCACGCAGATATGCTGTTTCCACGAGCTACATTCCTCTACTCATAGTGTCATTGATACTAAGAAAGATTGTGATCTTAATGATTTGCTAGAGCACAATCAAGCTATGCACTTTTATCTGTATCGAAAGATGTCTAAAGATCAAAACCAGATAGCCTTACAGATTTTTTTAAAACGTGGGTCACCAAATGGTCACATTCATGGCCTCCAAGCCTGGAAATTTCTTTCCATTCACACGTAACTTTAGATAATGGAAATTGTACAACAATGAAAACATAATAATATTGAAATTATAGAGATAAAATATGTAAGGGATGCCCATGAAGAAGAATGTGGGTCGAGATAGTAAAGAAACCAACAACCGGCAATCAAATCCATGTTTCTTCAGTACTAAACATTGAAGAAATTTTTTCAACGGAGATAACAAAACTTCCAGCTGGGAAACAACTCATTGAAGCACTAACAACCGGCCCCTCCAACGCTCCGCTATGTGTTGTAGGCATGGAGCAATGCTTCTATGCTTCCTTGCTATCGCTTCAATTTTATATATCACTTCAAATTAAAATGTGCCTAACCAGCACCACATGTGCCTGCCCATACTGCTATCATCCACTCGAGGCAATTTTTGAAGTGCGCACACTGTTCCCTCTTTCTTCACAGTAGATCGGATTTGATTCTTTTGCTTGTGACAAAAGGGTATTCTTCAAATTGAAGGCTTCATCTGCTAAAACGAAAGGAATGTACATGTTTTCTTCCATTTGAAGATCTCTTGTCATGTGGCTAGCGTATTACATTGTTGACTGTTCTCCTACTGATAATAGTAGCCACATTCGTGATCTGTAAAGACAACTTCCGGTAACCAAAGATTTATCGGAATTTGTATCATTAAATTATATGGAAGTTCTAAAACACGGCTAGTCATATCATAAAATAAACCCTAATCTCAATTTAATTAGCGATATGAAGTTAAATTAAGAATCTCTCCTCCATTCTCTATCGAACAATTACTGTTTCTTTTCCGAACAGTTATAGCTTCGTTTCTTTTTAGAAAAACAAAAAAAAAAAATCATGCACGTAATGATGCAAAGTCGTTGAGGCCAATTATTGAATTGAAATATCTTTTCTAATGGCAATACCTAGCTAGGTAGAGCACTCACGCCTGCGAGTGAGCAGAAAGAAATTTCTAGAGTGACTGGAAAACTTTGTTTGATACTAAGAGTAAGGCTAATCGCGTTGACTACATGAAAATAATCCCAAAATGTAGAATCATTGTGTCTTTGGGTCCTTGATTGTTGTCTTCTTTGACAAACATGAAAAGACACAGGACTTACATTTCATATTTCTTATATTTTTTAATATAAAATAAAAAAATATATATAAATGAATTAATATAAAATTTAAAATTAAAATAATAAACATAAAATTTAAAATACATAACATAAAAAACTTTAAATACAAATATAAAAATTTAAATAAATAATATAATAATTAAAAAAATTAAAACATAACTTACATACAATTTATGGGCAATGTAACTGCAATTGTGTCTGTATACAGGGTGGCTTGCTAGCATCTGAATTTCATGAATCAACAACATCTTTGTAAACCTTTGTGTTATGCTCTTTTTATTGCTAGAATATCTAGTGGTTGGTTTGCTTGCAACTAATCATATTCATCTTTGAAGACTAACCATTAATCCACTTATTTTCTAACTGCTGTAACTTTGATCTGTAATTCAATTATGTAAACGCAACCCTCAAGAAAATTAATGAATCTTATCTGTAAAACAACTAAGATATCGGTTATCCAGGGCTCATTTGGTACTATCCTTAAAAACATTCTTTTCTAAAATTACAAATTTGAAAAAACAAACAAAATGCAATCCAAGTTATGCCTTATACATACACATATACACGCGCGCAAAGATAAGTCAGTCCTAATTACGCTTAGAAATCAAAATTTGAAGGTTTCCCATCTCCTATGCAAAAAGAGGTTATCGAATATTAAAGTTAGAAAAATATTGAAAGTTTAATTTAAACACCACTATTTGTTTCCAAAATTCTATGACTTAGCCATTTTTCCACCTTATCTTTTAGGTTGAAGGTTCATGCTTGTCCATTCATTTATAGGGGTATATTTTTTGTTGTATAAAACTATACACCCTTTTCTTTTTTGAATGGATTTGAAAATTTATTGCAGCAATTTCAGTTTGAAAAAAACTAAATCACAAAAATTGAATCGATTTTTTAATTAGATTTGATCCAAACTAACTAAACCGAATTAATTCAATAGATGTAAAAAAAAATTAGAATTTTATATTTGGTAATTTTTATTGGTTATTTTATAATATAAAAAATTTAAAATTTTATATTTGATAATTTTAGTAAAAATTTAAAATTTTAGATGACCATTTCAACTAGATTATTTTTAAATCTAGTGATAAATGAAATTTGATGCAGATCTTGTAAGTAGATTTTTTTTTAGATTTAAAAGTAAATATAATTTAATATAAACTTTACAATTATGATAATATTTTGAATTTAAGTCCAAACCAATAATTCAAAATAATATAAATTGATAATTATTAGTTTAAATTGGTTTGATTTAAACTCTATTATTAAATAAAATTGGATTAATTCAAATTAAAATTGACATTTTTGAATCAATTTGGATTCCAAATTTGCCCACCCTTGTTTAGAGTAAATTATTAGACTTAAAACTCTTTTTGCTTTTGAGTTGTTGTAACTCAAACATAATAAAAGTATTACATAGCAAATATTAAAAACAAAATAAACGTGTTCTTCTAAAGCTAATGATACTGCAAAATTTTTTCTTAATTTTCCTTCAAAATATAATAAAAACGCCATTATTTCAAACAAAATTTAAGTTACACACCCTTTTATCTTAGAGTAAATTCAAAATACAAGAAAACTTAATGTGAGTCATCGTAAATTATACTCTAGTAACTTTTGGATTGTGACAAAAAGAAAAAAAGAAAAAGTGGGAAGGTCCATCTCATAATTCATTAGAAAACACAAGAAATAGAATAATAGACAATGAGATGGTTGCAGTAAAACTCTATCCTCTCCATAACAACTAATAACAGTCACTACATAGTTTCCTTGTCAAGGGTCCCCATTTGTCAGAGAAGAACAGCAATTTGATAATAAATTGGTCAAAAAGAGAACATATATTCACCAGCTGGTTGGTAAAAATCTCCTAGCTAGCTGGGTAACAGCTGATCGAATTCACATGCATGCAATCTCCTTTATATCTGTCGCAATTATAAGTAAGGTCAATTCAAGATTCGCTTCAACCAAAATTTTTCAGTTCCACATATGTTATTGGTAGCTCTAGAGGACCCTTTTTCTTTATCCAAGATGGATGAGCCTTGACCTTTAGTCAATAAGGTTCTTTTGAAGGGTTAAACCATGCTTCTTTCCAATAATTGAGCAACATTATGTTATTAATGATTCATCCCTGGGTTAAATATGCTCACCAAATGATTTCCCATTGTGTAATTATAGTTAGTTTGAGCCTGAAGCATCATTGAGCACGGGTAAGTTATGAAATCCCCGATGCTAGGTAAGAAAAACGGAATTGAGAGCACTTTTTGACTAGAAATATGCAAAAATCCGGTATTCTAATGATTATGAGGATAATAAAATGTGAAATTAGATTGGAAGATGTAGGAAAAAACCAATCTCTCTTTCGTCTCGATAAAGGATACAAAGTCTCGCGCTTTATTCATCATAACTTGTGGGGGCAAAAGCCAGAGCTCCGAACGATGCCCTGCCTGTATTTCTCCAAACTCTTGTCATCTTTTCTCTAAGAAATAATGTCAGTGCTTTTTCTATTGAATCTCTCTGCTCAGGTTCTGGTTATGGCAGAGATGATGATGAAGTGCGTACGCAAAAGCACCTGCCAAAATCCCATATACATACAAATCACACATGTAAATCCACTACCCGTCAGGTGGCCAGCCCCAAAGTCTAATTTGACTCGGTGGTCCAATCCTTTGGGAAAAGAGAAAGATGCCCAATTTTTCTGAGCTCATCAAACCCCAACGCGGCAACCATAAATTAAAATGGTAGCCTCCCTTTTGTACAAATACCCCAGTTACACCACAAGGTTACAGTTACCCTCTGGGGATGCCGCCTTCACAGGACTTTGTTAATAAGAACACAATATTTTTTAATTAAAAGTTGGAATTAGAATCAAAAGAAAATTACAATCAGCAAAAAAAGATTGTGTAGTGCTTTTACGGTTGACTTGTGTTAACAATCAACTTTGCCGGGCTATACTTTTCCAACAAGGTTGATTTCATGGCCCATGGTAATAAATTTTTTACCTTAGTTCTTTTTCAGACTAAAAATGGTTCTGAAAATATGCAGCCTTAATTCTCTTAGTCAGACAATGAAGGGAGCGGACTCCTACCGACATGACTTTGAACTTGAACCAAAATACAATCAATTAAATCTCCTAGGAGTTTTCCTTGCTGTTCTATTTTTCCCAATAGATTCTAGTATCAATCTAGCATGGGCACATGCTTAATGTTATTAGGCTTTGAATAATTTGCATCTACCTGTTCGACACAGAGAAAGCTTAGCTTTTAAGGATTCAAACTCTGATCACATAAATTAATGATGAAAAAGCACATGCGGTGCACCAATCCCGCAAGATTAACAAGCTTCTATTGCTACTCCATGGCCAAAAGCTCTGGTCAACCATGAGGGGCTCCTGCCACAAAGATCCAATATAGACAAGCCTTAAGAACCGACCGACCATAAATATGAAGGCTTAATTTCCAAGGTAGGACCCCTAAAGCTATTGTGTTCAAACACGTAAAGCTGATAGCTACATCCAACTAGAATTAAAGATGCAGACCATCCCCAGTTTCTACAGAAAAGCAGTATGATAGCAATTTCACAGTGATGCTCGGATTGGAATGCATATGTATCTATATTTCAATTTTCACCAACAACAATTAGAAATGAACATAACAACAACAGTCTGAGAATCATATTAGACAAGCAACTCCAAAATTTTTTCTTCAAAACAATCCACAAGAATACGTGCAACGATGTGAAAGCAAATCCTTCCACAGCCAATGGTGCTACCTGTCCATAGATTAGAACAGATATTAAATCTGTTAATATTGAGTTGTGATTGACATTTCCATGATAAACAGAAGCAACTTATTACAATCATAATCAGAATTAATTTAGCAAACTTCTGGTGTCACAATCAATCCCCCAATCAACCAACACCACCTTATCAAAAAAAGCTTACCGTGAATAAAGCAGCTGTTTAATGAATGATTCAACTAACTTTCATTTATTCTTCTTTCACACTTTGGAGAAGCAAAAATTCCACAAACGCATCATGTAGTTATCAGCAAATGTGATTTCAATGAAGTATAAAAAGTAGCAGACTTGTTCATATCTAGTCAACCTACTTTTTCACCAACATAATTGCTCAACAACAATTTTCTCCCTTTCATTATTAATGTCATTTTCAACGCATTACAGCTAATTACAACCTTCAATAATGTGTTGAAATCCCATCTCAGTAACAGCTTTATAAATTAATTGGTTTCCATGGAAGCCCGAGTGTTGCAAATTAAATGATTTAATGCGACTGGCATATCCATCTGTGTTCCATAGTAATCTGGCCACAGCTATGACAGAGTTAAGCATGACAAATGCACTTGCTCCGAGTCAGTAGAGATCCTTTGCATTTCAAATGTTCAGGTGCTTCTCCCATTAATATATAATCTACCCATGCAGCACAATAAAACAGGATATGAATCCCCATCTAGCTGATGGCAATAGATTGCAGAAGAGAATAAATCCATAGGTCCGCAAACTTTGGGCAAAGAAAGTATGTCTTAAGCTCCAAATTGTGCCATGAAGTCTTTACATCATTACTGCAGTAAAATAAAGAAATCCCTCCAACAGCTTCAGACTTTTACATGGAATTAACAAAATTCCAGCTGCTTCTTCAAAAACCAATCTATGATTGATAGGAAAATCATATATTAAAACTCTCTGATCCGGATTTGTAAATAAGTAGCTTCAGCCACTGAACTGGCAAGCATACGTAGGATATCCAGATTAATATCCCAGGCAGTGGATACAACTAGTGCATTATTTTCATTTCTCTAAAGCAAGCAATTTACTCTGGAGTAATAAAACATTTATTATATCATCTAATACAATACTACATCAAACAACATTCCCATTAAATTACAAGATATTAGAAAACCCACTGCATTGTAACGTACTCGAGTAATTAAAATATGCATCAGAACAATAAAGCAACCAGTCAATCAGTATATTTAAGAGTTTGGAGGGAGAAATGGCCATAAAGTAACTTGGTGGACATCATCTTAGAAAGTTTAATTTTTCATTACTTTGGAGAAACACAAATTTAGCCCAAAAGCTTAGATAAGAGAATGGGCTGAGTTATATAAAAGAATGCTATCCATGTAATGAGTTAAGCTAAGCTTCACATAGAACTTGGCCACTCTTCAAGCTGCACTTGGCCTAGGTTAGCCCAAACCTGACCGTCATAGAGATGAGTGACACCTACCTAGACAACAACATTGAACTGCTTCTATAAATGCAAACCAAACTTATCAGTCATATATTCTTTGTAGAAAGAAAGTAGGAACAACAGCAGACCAGATGTTCACAAAGAAAAGCAAAAATAGAAAATTAAGGAAAGGGAAGTAATTTATCCTACCAACCTTCCTTATGAGATCCATCTTTCCATAAACAAAAATCTATACAAGATTAACCCAAAACCCCTTCCTAGTTAAGATGTATGAATGAAAAAGAACAATCTTTTAAGACTTTTGAAACCTAAGCCCAAAGAGAAGCAAAAAGCCACACTCTATCCTACAAGTCATCTCTGTTTTCTTTCCTTTTTTCTACATCAATATGCTTGTCTCTCTCTTGCCATAACACCCATAAAAGAGCCAACAACACAACTCCACAAAATTTTGGTTTTTCTGCCCTTTTCGGAAAATAAAAATATTTTGTACGGAATTAGAAGAACCCAAAGTAGAAGAAATCCTAGCCTCTTCATGCACTTTAGCCCACAATCTTGACATAAGATCACAAATGAAGGAAAGGAAGAGTGTCATTTTTCTGACACATTATGCACCAAGAAGAAGAAAGACACATCATTGGAAAATTTTCTTTGGATCACTTCTACTGTGTTGATTTTGCCAAGAACTGAGGCCCATAAAAGCACTTGAACTTTGGGTGGGATTTAAGCTCTCCAATTTAAGGTGAAGTCGTCTTCATGTGCAATATGGATCAACCACCAAAGATATGACTTAGAAGAGTAGAAACTGAAGTCTCCAACTTCCATACGCTTCTATTTCTCTTAGTCTCATCAATTTTCACGTTCTCTTAGCAGCATCAAAAGATCTGAATATTCTAGTATTTCACTTTGTTTCAAGTTTCTCTAAACTTTAAAGTTCCAAATCTAACTTTCCGCAGGAGGGGAGCTTACCACCCAATAATGTATTAACATTCCTAATGCAGCCAAGTCCATAAAGACAGGGAAAGTGATCACAGAAAGAAACATTTCCTAACCACTTGTGTTCCAGCAACTAAATATGTTTTCCATATCCCAAGGCTAAAGAAATATGCGAGAAGAAGTAGGGGTATTCCTTGGATATTGTTTTGCTAGGACTTCTATTTTGGATTCTTTGGGGGCCACATTGGCATCACACCATTTGGTTGAAGACCAGTTGCTTGATTACTTCATATTCAACAATATCATATTCCTCCCTTAAAACCAATTTTGCATGCAAAAATTATCAGTTATGATTTGAGTTGATATACAACACTAATAAGCTAAACTTGGATTGGCCTATTATGAGTTGGAAAATTTTATAATGACAAGTGTGAGAGCACTGTTCATTAAAATCAGAAATAAATTTTAGATTTTAACTCAACCAGTCTATGCCAAGAAACACAGAACAGAATACTGAATTATTCACCAAGAAGAGACACAAGAACAAAACTTTTTTCTACCGCCATCAATTGTGGAGTCCCCAATCTGCCCCAAGATTTCCCTATGGGTGGAAGTTCTTCAAGAGTAGACACAGCAAGAACAAATCAATATCCTTTCAGAGACAACCATGCTTAGCCCAGGAAATATATATCACCTCAGCAATATTACCAGTATGGTAAATTCTTCATCAATAAACCTACTAAAGAAGTTAAAATCTTTCAGTGCCGTATGGCCTTGATGAAGATGGTAAAGAAGCTTTGCATTTAGATTAGTTCTCTATAATCACAGAAAGTATGGCACTGTAAAGGGCCAACCAAGGAAGTTCTTGATGGCCAAACAAGAGAACCTTCTTCCTCAAGACCAACAAATAATGAACTAATTGATTCCTGTTAAAAGACCGATTAAAGTCAAAACACGTCTAAGTACTAATCCCATCACTCCTCTTACGGATCAATTACAACATAATAGCTAACGTAAAGCATATTCCAGCATACATAGCTTTCACAAAAACGTAGAGCTTTAGTAATCCTAATTGTTATAACCGAAAGATCAATCAATCACAGGTATTCTTTGTCACCATATTGAATACAATTGAACAAAAGCAACCCTAAATAGATTTAAAAACAAGGATAATTATTCAATATTGAAGAATTGTAATTTACAACACTTGAATCACGCATGCGATAGTGGCATAATTCAATTTCTTGAAACATGCACAAAAAATTCGACTTTACCTCAAACGCTAAACCTCAAAAATCGTAACACAAAAACAGCTTCAAGGACACCCAAACACGCCCCAGCCAAAACATCAAGGACAAAATGCCGTCCGAGCAAAACCCTAGACAATGAAGTCAACGCAGCCCACGTCCATGCACTCAACACAAACCAATAGGTTCCGCTGAAATCATCCAAGAAAGAAACAAATGCCGCGATGAAGCAAACGCGAGAAGCGTGGCCACTGGGAAAAGAGAAGTTATCAATTGAGACAGCAGGCTTCATGTTTGGATTGTAGTGAGGCCGTGATCTGCGGAAGATGGATTTGACCATTCCGACGAAAAGAAGGTCGAGGAGGAGGCCAAGAAGGAAGGAAATTAAATAAGGGCGGCGGATGGGAGTGAGGTAAATAGAGAGGGCGAGGGGAAAGGAGAAGCGAAAGTCGGCTGAGTATTCGAGGAGGTGGAGGAGGAAGCGAGGAATGAATGGATAGAAGAGGGTGTGGAGGGATTTGGAAATGGTGGTGTCTAGGGTTACGACGTGGTGGTGGAACGGCGGTGATTTGGTAGTCGCGGTCGTCGTGGTGGGGGCCATGGTGTTGAGTCCTTGGGTTCCCTAGTGTGGCAGGGGCTTGGCCGTTGCTGCAACTTAATTTGGAGGGAAAAAGACCACATTAATAATTTATATTTTATTTTCTTTATTTTCTATTATTATTGCAATTTTATATCCAACTCTTATGATCCACGGACATAGAAACTCGGTTGGCTTCAATCGAACACTAGGTCTAGGACAAAGCAACCCGCAATTAAATTCCATTCGTGGCCTCTAATTCTTAACTTATTTATAATTAATTTATATTACACCCAAAAAGTTGCTCGTTCTGCTTTGCGTAGATGGAACGGTACAAGCCAATGCGTTTGGTAATTATCGTATGCTGTTTTGGCAAAACAGAAAATAATAATAATAATTATGGCAAAAGGAGCAGGAACAAATCAAAATATGCAATAAAGGTGGATGCTTTTGTTTTTAAAAACCATAAAAAATAACAAGAAAAGAAAAAAAATAAATTTTATTTTGTTTATTTATGCCATAAAATTATTTATAAAAAAAATTTTATTATTTTTTAGTTTAATAAAAATATTTTTATTTTTAAATTTATTGATACTAATTAATAAATTGAGATTTTTAGTTATTTTATATTTTTAATTTAAATTCTTATATTTATTGAAAATAATTATTATAATAAATATTTAATAGTTATATTTTTTTTTAATATTCTTAAACATAAATACATAATATATTCATCAATTATTTTTATTTGGATAAAATTATTT
>CP135568.1:3771292-3847907 GCA_032401905.1 Swietenia macrophylla | reverse complement strand
GTGCGGGGGAGAAAAGCAGCGGCGTGTTGGAGATCGAGCATCTCGCCTCGTAACTTATCAGGTTTGGCGTCAACGAGAGCGAGCTCGTCGGCTAAGTCCTGGGTGAGTATGGTTTGGGCAATGGCCATGCCGACATTTCCAGTACCGATAACGGAGATCTTGGTGTTACGCTTGGCGGTGGAAGGTGGCTCTGTGTTGAGGATGGGCTTAAAGAAAACCTGAGAGAGGTCAAGTTCGCTTGGGCCAAGGGTGGAACCTGAAGGAGTTCTATGCATGATGAATCAGGGAAGCTTACTTCTGTTTCTGTGGGTTGTGTATGTATTTTTGGTGCTTGGGAAATTGGCGTTTTGGTGGTTTTATAACGATGAGAATGACAAACGGAAGTAGAGACCAGTGAGCAGGTGAAGGGATTTTTGGGTTTTCAAAGGTCAACTATTCTCGAAGTAATGGACGCGACTTTCTTGCCTTCCGCCTAAGATTTTCTTTTGCGATAGTGTCTGGCACTCGCTATTTCTCCCCTTAGGTCAAGGTTTCATGAAGAAAATTTAATAAATTAGAATTTGAATCAGCTTTAAAAAAAATTTGAATAAGTTACAAATTAATTCATGTTAATTTTAAAACAAAAAATAAAATCTTGAAAAATAGACTCAAAATAAAAAATAATAATAATAATAAAGCGCACTTACGGATGAAGTTTGTGCAAACCAAAATTAAATAGATTCCTGTCTTCGCTAAACCACCCAACAATATTTTAAAATATCCGTAACCCAGCAAGCATGGAAGCCAAAGTCCGTACTCCTTCGCGATGCCTGCCGCATTGCGATTTAATCCGTGGGCCTTAAACTCCCCGTTTAGTAGTTGAAACATAAATGCTGCCTGTTCGACTTCTTCCTTTCTTGTTTCAGTAATAATAGTTCCATCCCATTTAATGGGTTTTTAGTTTTTCAGTCATATTTTATATGTTTTTTTTTTTCAACAGATCGTGGTATCAACGACTTCTGGTCTTTGGACCATGCATGTTAGCTTCATAATGAAATAGAGTAGCGTTGCAGCATGGCATATCCCAGAGGAATAAAGAAAGATAAAAGAATAATGTTCTCTTTTGACACTTGATAATAGAATAATTTTAAAAGTAATATTCTCTTTTCCTACCACACATATTCGTCGTAATCGATTATATTTTGAACCATAAAATCTGGTATCATAAAATCTTGTCGAATACAAATATTTGAAAGAATGTGCGTGTGAAGGATTGCACAAGAACAAGGTGTGGTTAGAGTTTGGGATTAACGGAGGAAACGTTTTCGTCCTTTAGTTTTTAGAAATCAAAGCGATAGCGTTTTGACATCTGGAGAAAGCAAAACTATTAAGTAAATCTGAATTATTCAATCACCTTTTTCCTAAAAAAAAAAAAGGGAAAAGGTAAAATGAGATCAGGAGAAGATGTGTCATTCACCCCTAAAGTGTATGGCATAACATGGCCCGTTGATTTGCAACGGATTGGATTGGATACAAATATATATGTTTCGGTGTAAATCAAAATTTTAAATTGAAATAAATGTAATATTTATTTATTAAAATAAAGATAAATTTTGAATGAAAATAAAATTAATAAATTTTACATGATATGAATAAAAATTTAATTCTCATAAAGTATGGTAATGAAATTCTCGTTTTTTGAAATTTATTATTTTATTCTTACTCAATAATTTAATATTTTATTATATTTTTTATAATAATTAAAAATTATAAAAAATAAAAATATAATAATTAACACTATTTTTATAGTTATTAATAATATTGTTATTAGTAATTAATAATAATAATAATAATAATAATCACAATGATTAAAATTAAATAATAATAATTAATTGATTAATTAAAAATATTTTATTAACTTAAAATAATTTTTTCTGTTTCAATTTTGATTTTTATAATTGAAGTAAACAATTTATTCTTATTTTCATTTCTCATTTTAATTTCAACTCATTATGATTACAAATTAGTAAACATACCATTGGTATTATTCTATACTTGATCAGTCCATGATTAAATAAAATTAAGCTATATATTAAAAATTAAATAAAAATAATATGTTTTTAGATATTTACGCAATTATTAATTTAACTAAAGAGTCTATCATGTGTATAAATTTTTATGCGACAATATTATATTATTATTACATATTCAACATTTTTATAGAAGTAATATTCACAATAATAAAAAAATAAATTTATGAAATACATGACAACAAAATAATTTTATCATATTATTTTATATATACAACATTTATGAATGAGTTATTACATATATTAATATTATTTAATCAAATTAGTTCAAATAAAAACTAATAAATATACGAATAATAATAATAATAATAATCAAAATGCAATAATTAAATATTTAGATAACTTCTATTTGTAATAAATTATATAAATATTCAAAAATGATTCATTTATAATAAAAAAAAGTTTAAATATTTTTATTTTTTATTAAACATTTCTTACTGTACATTTATAAAAATAAATAAAATATCTTTGTTATTAAAATGATGATATTTAATTTTAGTTTATTATTATGTTAATTACATAAATTAACTTATAATTATTAATGTACTTCACGAATCGTATTAATGTATAATTAAATAAAAAAATATAGAACGAATCCTACCATATTTATGCTAATAATTTAATCTTAGAATTAATTCTGCAGACCAAACAAGGTGCTGTATTCACTAACTGTCAGTGGTACACCCCATTTCCGTTGATTAACTTACTCTTCCTGGACCACCCATCCAATTTTGGACTCGAGAGAGCCCATATCCGGTGGTTCAACAATTATTTTGCAACCGAACCGACCAAACCAACACGCCCGCCCCCACTTGAGCCCCCGCGTTTGTTTTCAGGGGCTCAATTAAAGGTCAACGGTCCAGATCGCATTATTTGCCCCACACAAAGTAATCACTACTCATATTACACAGAGACTTTTCGGAGGCATACCCACAACAGTTTCAATACAAAACAACACAACACAATGAAGGCAGCATTAGCAGAGCTGGAGCGAGTCCAAACTCAAATCCTGGAACGAATATCAAAACTCGAGCTGACTCACCTCTTTCAAAACGACGACGCCTCTGCTGCTGCAACAGTCCCTGCCTCCGACACCGAAACCCGCCTCTCGAACATTCTTCGATCTAATGGTGTCAATGACTTTTCATTCAAGAAAGTCTCCGCTGATTACTATGATTGGCCTCTCGAGACTCGTAGAGACGTCCTTTCTGCCGCTTCCGTCGATCATCTTTGCAAAAGCATCGTCTTGGTAGTCGTTTTAACTTTGTACATAAATCACTATAGTTCAAAACTTGTTTTATGATTTGAAAATTACTTGTAATATTGTTGCGAAACATGCGAGGTTTAATTGGAAATTAGAAGTGCTTATCTATGTGTTATGTAATTAGCTTTGCTGTGTTTGGTTGTTTATTGACGAAGAGGAGATTAAAGAGAATTTTGGTTAATTGTATGTAGAAGTAGAAGGGAATATTATGTAGTTGATGGTGGATATAGAAATTGATGAAGTTACATGTAAAAGATTAAAATGTAGCTGAAAATGGAGATGGTAAATGGATAAGTGGAAATATCAGAATAATTAGGTTATGGATTAGAAATGAACGTGTTATTGAAATGGTAGAGGTTGTCATAATCAAGGACAAGAAAAAAAAATACATCTTGTGGATTATAATCCGTGTGAGCAGAGAAAAGATGTTGGAGATGGTTGATGCTTGGGGCAATTTAAAACATACAAAGCATTGTCTCTGATGATAAATGGATTTAAAATTTGTAGCATCCCAATATAAACTCTGCTAGGATTAGTAAAATATGTTTGACATGACATTTTACTCTCATGACAATGCTCATCTTTTCAGAGTTTAGCTCTGAACACACAGCATCGGCTGTGTCCATGAGTTTATTTATGATAATTTCAAAATTTCTGTTCTCTGAGTTAAAGTTCATCCACCCCCACCACCCCCCCGCCGCCCCTTCTTTCCTCAGGTTAATACACAGGCTCAGTCCAATGTAGTTGATTGCAGTGATAGCTACAATTCAAAGTACTATGTTGTGGTTGTTCAGGTACCTTGCTTCTTTCCACTGACTAATCTTTTGCCATTTGACCTTGTTTCTGAACTAACAGTTTGACATTTTCATTTTGCAGTATACTGCTCGATTTAGTGCTGAAACTGTTAAAAACGTTCTGTACTCGGTCAACAATGGCAAGATACCAAAAAAGAGATTTAACTGTAAGTTGTTTTCCATGCAATGGCCAATAAGAGTTTATTAATAGTTAGGTATGTCTTGTGTTGTTATTTGAGAAAAAAGTACCAGAATTAAAACAACGGAATGAGATGTATCTATACAGCTACTTGCAGACAATTGCAACATTCTGAAGGAATTGGTTATTCTGAATCAAATTTTATTGAGTTCTGCTGTCTAGCTGTTTTAAAGCATGATGACATTTGGAGAAATCTTAGAAACATCACCACAATTGGCAACATAACTATCTGGTGTGCTTGTCTCTGTGTTGTCTGTCGTGGCACAGGAAAGGGGAGTATATGTATTGCATTTCATTGTATTTGTATCTTTGGGGATGGTGCTGTATTTTTATCTGTAAAGCACATTACTACACAACTTTGACAGGGATGGAGGCAGAATTTTACAATTAGGGGAAGGTGTAATGAACAATAAGCAAGGGGACCAAACCATAAAGAAACCAATTTGTAGGGACAAAATTGTGTATATCGCACTGTATTATTTAAAAAAATTTCTTGTGCTGGGGGTGGGAGGCATGGCCCTCTTCAGATAGCTCCACCCCTGGCTTTGGGTCAGCCTTTTTTTAATTCCTCTTCTTTTCAAATTAGTTACCATAAAATCTCCAACTTTGAATATGTTTACTTCAAAGTCTCAGATAATTCATATAAATGTCTGATGTACTTACATATGCGTCATTAGTTTAGCCATTTCTTGTTTATTTTTTTAATGCTTTATGCATGTCAGTATATTCCAGAAGTTGCATCATGATACATGAATAAATAAATGAATGAAGAAAGTACATCTTCTTTCAGATATTTCTCACATTTTTCTGTGTCTTGCAGTTTTTATCCCTTTTATTGTTATGTGAGATATCAGTGAATTTTGGTGGAAGCTTGTAGTATTTTGTACCACTGCCATTTCTTTTCTTTTTCATTTTTTTATTGCAAAATTGGTTGTGACACTGGTTTAAGCACTCTGCTTTTTTTTTTTTATTTTTCAATTCAGATGTGAAATGTTCTCTCTTAATTGTGCATAGCTTGTGACCTTGCACAGTGGCACCAACACCTAATGGTGGTAGATTTGAGAACATGTGCACATGGTTTGCACAAGAACATGTACCATATTGATATAACCATGATGTTTTGAGCACCTTAACTCCCATACATGATATTGTTCACACATTCATGTAGGAAAGTTTTAACTAAAAAAACAGGTATTGAGACAAAGATTATATTATTGTCTTTTGCCATGATGATATGTGCACTGCTTTAAATTTTATGTTACAACATACTTTTTTATATTATGTTATATTCATTCTTGAAGATAATCATCTCATTATTTCTGATATATTTTTTATTCCAACAATGAAATTCATACGAATGAACTTTGTTAATATCCTGTAGACACCTATAATAATATTATTAGCAAGTCAAGGCATGTGATTTTTGTTGGGCTGGTGTATGTTCACACTGCTAGTTAAGTTTCTCTGACTACTCATCATGTGTACATATGCTTGTGGGTGTTCAGGCTGGTAGGTTTCAATGAAAAATGGAGATCAATAGTTAACTTGTTTTCATTGAGAAATATATTTTTATTGGTTTTTATTTATTATGCAGTGAGGCTTGCTCCCGAAGAGACATCAGTGGCTTTGACTGGATATGAGCATAATGCCGTGACATGTATTGGCATGAAAACAGACATTCCGGTAACTACTCTTTGTATGCAATTATTTTGGAAATGTTTAGGAATTAAATTATTTGGATTATTTTTAGTCTTAAATTATATCTTTATGTGGCACATTGTTCGAATTAGAAAATCTTGTTGGTTGTTTATTATCATTGATTAAAATTCCTTATTGTTTATCATATCTCAAACTCTGTTTATACCATATTGATGCTTTCGTGTTTATTAACACAAAGATTAATTAGCATTGGGCATTTTAGCACCATTAACGGAAGATGGAATACGGAGGAGTTTTGTTTTAAAATTGTTGGCCGATCTAATAAACTCCCAACCTTTTCTACTGGCTTCTTGTTTTTAAGCTTGCATAATGCCTTTGAGTACTCTTTCACTTTCAGACCTGTTTCAGACAATACCACTCCAGGTTCCTGTCTGGTTGTGTGAGCAAACATGAAGATGCATACCCCTTAGATGATGCCACTTGTCTCCTTCTCAGTCTTTTCCTACCCAAAAGCTAGTGGTCTTGCTTATTGCAGTGCAGCTGCTTCATATACACAATTTCTGATATATTATGGTGAAGAAAGGGAGTTTCTTCCTCTTTCATGTGTATCAAAATCATGGAAACTCTATTTTGTGAATTGAGTTCTTCCAACCTCAGCCAGCTGTTGGGTTGGTCCACTGCTTCAAATGCCATGCCTGTCAAAATTATAGCACTAAAGTGAAAGTTAGGGTTCTTAATGCACTTTTGGGATGGTCCACCATATTGATAGTCAAGATGAATGATAGCTTGCCAGTCTGCTATTGTTTGAAAAAAGTCAGTTGACACTAATGGTTGAAACATTTTAGCACTCAGAAAATGCCCCCAGACTCCCATGCCTTTCTTGGTTGGACCAAGGCACTTGCTGGCAAGTCATTCTAAACTTTAGAGCAAGAAGTGATATCACATGAAATCAGAAGAAGGGTCCAGACATGAACCTAGAATTAAGCCACCTAGGTGTGTGTTTAAACCATTTGTCTATGGGGGTATTTTTTTAAACACAAAACAGTGGCTGAACTCAAAAAATGTTGGAGAAAATAAAAATTTCTGTTTCTTGCCTTGGCTACTTGTAACAATCTACAAAATAGAAAACCATACAATGACATAGTGCTCTGCAATGACCATTGTAAAACATTTTATCTCTGTCAATGAGAAAGGCTGTCTGAGTTCATGCAATGTTGTCTGTTGAACTGGATGTATGTATTTGTTTACCAGGCACTTTCGAGAGGATTATTTATTATTCCATGCTTGTTTATTGATGAGGTATGAACTGATTTCAGGTGATATTGGATGAAGCAATCACAAAACTTAACCCTGATTTCTTCTGGTTGGGCGGCGGAGACACTGATCTGAAGTTGGGGATAACGTCCTCAGAATTTATCAAATTTGTTAAACCTTTTATTGTCAGTTGTAGTTAGATACCACAGATGATGCATTATCAAACTTAGAAGATAGTCAAATAAACCATCTGCTGCTGACCCGAAGAAACATTTTATGGACTTCTACTCCAGAAAGAGAAGGCTCAGGGAGATCAGCAGAACATTTCAATTTGCGGGGAGGTTGGTGGCTCCTCAAAAGTCGAAATTCAATTGAATTTTGTAGCTAATATATCTATATAGTCGATCGTAGCTGAAGAGAAAGCCGGAAATCACAATTGTCACCATTTGTGTTCTGTTACTGAAGAACAAATTTGGACAAAGGTCTACGGAGTGAGACTCTTTTCTGAAGTATCTATTTCTTACCGTTTCTTTTCCAGATAAAGGCCTATGAACGATATTCGACTAGAATGAAACCCAACGTTGGTTGCGGTTCTTAGCAGAAGTTCCAACTAATCAAACCTTATAGAAGTTGATTTCGATTTGGAATACCAACTAGCTTTTTTTTTTTTTTTTTAATAGCTTATGATCACAAAATGGCAGCGCGGGGTTAATGTGTATCGTTTCTATGAATAAAGAGGGTAAGATTTCCGTTCTTAGTAACAAATTGGAGGTGCCTTCATCCTTGAAGATTTTGTTGATCACATATGCGAAAGATGCAGATTCAGGCAAACCAAGAGAACAAGTTCTTATGTGCGCTGGAACATCATCAATTGAACAACCAAATTCAACTAACAAGTGCAGTAGAATAGTGCCAACTAAAACTAAGACATCTAGATTTAGCAGCAGTGGCAACACATCCTTATCAATTGTGTCTCCCTTTATTAACAATCTCATTAATATAGAAAAATAAATATAAGCCGTCTTACAAGTTGTCTCTTATTTTGCAATTATTCAACAACGAAATTCACATGGAGTAGAGTTGATATCTGACAAGGTATTTCTCAGATTGCATACATAAAGGGCATCGTTGCCTTCTAGACGGCAGACAAAACCACCGATAAATATTAGAATTACTGCCCCAATTTATGACAAAAACAACTATTTGTTGCATTTCATCATGCTAGTGGCAAGGTAATGCATAGAGACAAAATGCCCTTCAAAATGCCCACACATCAATCCCTAGA
Organism: Swietenia macrophylla; assembly: GCA_032401905.1. Taxonomy (NCBI): domain Eukaryota; kingdom Viridiplantae; phylum Streptophyta; class Magnoliopsida; order Sapindales; family Meliaceae; genus Swietenia; species Swietenia macrophylla. Next base: position 3,839,383 of record CP135568.1, on the reverse strand, counting down.
GATATCAACACCTCCTATATGTGAATATGATAAAGAAAAATCTCGAGCAAAGTTGAAAAAGGAAAAGGGGATGACACATACTTTAGTTTAAGTGGATGTTGTAATCCTATATATATATATATATATATATATATCTAGGGCTTTTCGTTATGGATGGGTGGTTTCCGATGGGGCTGTGCATAATCCATTACTTCTGTATCCTCCACAACGCCATTTTCCTTTGAATATACAGCTTCGTCGTTGTCATTTGGTGAAGTTCCCAGCAGGGACCGTGCTTGGCTGCTCTGCATTTCCTACACAAAACCCGGAGACATATTAGGGTATTACATGCATTCATGACCATTCTCTCGTTCAATCGTGCATGTTTACTTAATAAATATTCCACCTCAATGAGAAAACGTGGAAGAAGATCGCGCATAAGTCATATATAATAGCCTAACAACCATAAAAATTAATCCGAAGATGTAAAAAATGTTTGCTTTACCTCTGTTTTAGTCAACCGAAGCCAATCGTTTGGAGAAGATACGTTAATATCTCCTGCATATAGATATATAAAATACAAACGTACCATTATTTATTGGAAGATAGATTAAGCACGGGTAATATCAACATGCATCTATACCCAGTATATATTACAATATTCGTATATGTGAAAGTCTGGATGAACAGTATTTTCTCCTGTGCAGCCCCGAATTATTCCCTTTTAATGAAATATTATTTGGATCGTCATGCATTTTGGTCTCTATGCTTCATGGTTAATGCCGAACTGCATGTTGAGACTGTCATGCAGACACATGAAACCTAGAACAAGATGTTACTAGCTAGCTAGATTTGAACAGAACCTGAAGTTGCACTCTTCGAGGCAGATGCTTCCTTCAGGAAATAATTCTCTGAATGTTCCTCTTGCTTCGTAGTGTCTTCACCGTCCTGATTCTTATAGATTTCTCTTTCGTTCTTCACGATTGCTTTTTGAATTTGCTTTCGGAGGTCCTTTAAGACTGAATTCCCGAGCCCTAATTGAACCGGAGTCTTGTATGTTTCAGTTTTACTAACATCCTACACCACATAAAAGAAAATGATAATTAGACCCCTCTTTCAAATGCTGAAAACGTTGAATAATATCAAAGTTACTGCTTCTTGACCTCAATAAGGGGGTGGCCTTGTTTGCCAACAGTACTCTCCTTTACAATAATGCTTAGAAAGCGAGCATTGCATTTATGCACGGAAACGCATAAGAGAAATACGAGAAGAGGGAGAGAAGACATGATGTATAGAGCTAGCTGATTCTCAGAGGTTATTAGGTTGAAACTCTCCTATAGAATAACTGTAAGAGTTGTATGTTAGTTCAGAGTTAGGTTTCAAGTATTTGTACTGAAGGAAGCAGAGAAGAGCATTAAATGCAGGTTTTGTATGAGACGAAAGACGTTCTTAAAGAGAACATGCAAGTGTTTGGGTGATGAACCTTGAAAACGAAATTGAAGATATCGAGGGCCTCCTTTGTTCCCTTCTCTCACTTTTTAATCAATTTGGGGGACCCAGAACATATGCATGGAACCATGGTCATCTCATGTACATGAAACGGAGACAAATAGAAATTGCTTGTTAAGTTTTTTAGGCCGTTAAAACATGATATAATACTGTTCAGTAAACGTTCATGAATTTGCTATCGTGCATATAATATGAAATAAACGATCGAGGTCCTACCCATGTGTTTCGACTGTGGAACACCATTCCTTCTCCTTGCCTTGTGCTAGCTACTATTTACGATACATCATATGGCTTGTGAGTACCGCTTGCTTCTTACCCACTTTTACTTTCACACCTGCAAAATCCAAGGGAAAAAAAATGAGAATGTCCATCGATCAATGTTGTTCTTTACACCATGATTTGTATCTTTTATTTGGAGAATTGAAGAATTACTAATGCTCCGTGCCCTCATGCCAGCAAATCAGACAAAATAATTAAACTAGTTTAACGAAGATGGAATAGCCTTTTAATATTCAGTCTTCTGATGGTTCTTCAACTTTACAAACAGCTACGTGGGTGTGGTCCATTTTTAATTCAGTAATCTAAGTCGACGTTTACATGAAGTAAAACTGCCATAGAACATGGCTTCAAGTGCCTGAACATATGATAGAGAAAATAAACTAACTAGATTTCCCAGAGTAAACGATAGGAACCAATGTCACATATGAGCACATACGCATGTTGAACAAGTTGTAACATTAATGGATGTTCGTGTTCTTCTTCTCTTGGAGCTCACTTCAGCTCTTACAGTAAGTGCACTCTCACAGCCTCAAGTATCATACAGTTTCCAGAGCTCTGAAGATCACACATTGCTATCGATTTTTGCAACAGTTACCATTGACATTACATTGAGAAATTCGAGTAAAATTGCCTGCAAACAAAGCCCAATTACCGATCATAAACTATAAAATGTAGTGGAAGACTGCATGAATCAATCAATTGCTCAAGTGCAGGCACACAGAAGGGACCAACAAAGGAGTGGGGAGGCATCAGCAAGAGACAGAATTAAGAGTGGAGGGAGACAAAGTTGCATGGCTAAACCGTCCCCTGCGCCTTCTCATGGTAACAAAGATGGGTCATACCTTCCCCCACACCATGTGTGCCACGTGGCACGTTATTCATGCGATATATTCATTTGTAGACTACCAAATCAACAATGGGGGGTCTGTTGAATTTTGGTTCATTTCATGATTGTGTTAATCACCGGAAGCAAGCGTCTATTTAACTTGCAGCATGTCGAGAGAAACACGGTCCTTACTAACTCACAAGGATGCCGACGTTCCATTGACTGCCTATAAATGAAATGTTAAGTCTCACGGTCACATGGTCCTCACCATATTTAATTCTTAGAATATCAGTAGCTCAGCGTCACACAGCTAACATACAAACCAGACAATATGTCAGCATAATGACGGGTAAAACTATCCAATTAGAGAGTTTTGCTCTATTTACTTGTGTCATTCTACGAGTCTCTTTCTTTTTAAGTATGCCACTCCCTTCGGCAACATTCACTAATTTTGAACTTAATTAGAAAGCCATATTTTAATTGAAAGTTTTTGGGATATTCCTAATAACCAACGAATTGAGAGAAAAATAAATGAATTAATAAAAAAAATTAAAAAAATGAAATAAACGAAGTGAGGGTGTTTCCTTTCAGCTTATTTATCACCAACATTAAATCACCCTACCACAAGGCAACACTTTATGTGATGGCTGCAACTCTGCATTGGAAACTGGAATCACAAGCAGAAGTCTAATGCAATTCTAGTGATTGAACAACTCAAAAACACTTCTTCATAGAGTCCATCACTATTTAAGTCTATCCGTGACCGGAATTAGTGCAACGCACGCCACTGGGAGCTCATCTCATTTTCTTCACAATGGCCTTAAGAATCACATAAATATATGTATCAATACAATGCATTGCTTCCCGGTCCTAAAAGTTACGATGACAAAAAATCACAAGGTCGACCTGAATCCCCTGAGCTACAAAAGCTAAAAATGCCTTATCCGTCCCCTGAGCCAGGCTGAAAATGAGATTTATATATACTGCAATGGTTAGGAATTGTTCACAGTCCAGCCTACCGCTAGGTTCAAATTTAGTTGAGAACTGAACATTCTAAGTGTCAACGCACTGGATTCCATGAATATATAGCAAAAAACAAAAGAAATGAAAAAAAAATATATAAGCAAGGACCGTGAAACTCGGCATTTATCAAGTCTTTAGAGCTTATGTACAATAAGTAACTGTACATAATATCACTGGCAGTCTCTTTATAAAATATCAAATATGCACGATGAAGGAATGATCAGCAGAAAGCAAGGAAGACAATTTTGATGAAACTGAAAGTGGTCACAATGAGAAACCGCACAATGCCCAAATAATCACAGGCTAAACTGCAATCTGCTAACCAAACGTATTCTCCCCACTGTAAGTAACATACAGAAAGCCATCTTCATCCTTTTTCTCTTCATATATAGCAGACATAATTGCACCTGCAAAACCAAACAAAAGAATGAGGAGCAGGACCATTTTCAATGAAAAAAACCATGAAGTGCAACATGTTTGCTAGTTCACCTGTAGGTGGAAGCACATTATCCACAAAAATAAATATTGCCTTTTCAGCACTCAGTTTTATCCTTTTGCGAATGACATAGACAAATTGTCCCACGGTCAGGTCAGCTGGAACAAGATACCTGTAATTTCAGAGAAAACTTATTAGTCTAAGATAGAATCAAGCTAGTAGCTGTTTGTAATCAATATGAACATCTAGATTACCATCTGGCGCCTATCATTACAACTGAACATGATCACCCTGCAAGCAACGGCCAATTCTATGACGATTTTCAAAGAAATTTAAGCGAATTGTGCTCAGCACATACCAAGCATAAAATAACCGGGATTTGGTAAGGTCTAGGTTTGAATATCTTTTATAGAGAAAAAAATGAAATAAGTAGCACCATGAGGCTGTAATAGCTTGTAGGTGAACTTGCATGACAGTGCTGTGAGAACAGTTAAACAAAAACCATAAAAACCAGATATGATAATGATGGAAAAAAAACCAACTAAGAGGCTGTCAAACATTGCAGGTTTCCCCATATGACAATGATGCTGGATGGAATTAGTGTCCAAGTCTATAGCTGAGCATGCACACGTTTGTGCATGCTGTAAGTGAGTTTATGCATGCACATGATCAACCTTATGTCATAGATGAAACAGCAAGATATGGGTAAGAAAGCTATCAGTTGTCTAATTTCAGATCCATTTTGGACCCTTATCTATTGTCTAATTTAGATTTGATTTTCCATAATATAAACAATTAAAGTAGATCGTAGATGACTGAAAAAATGAGTGAACAGGAGAATCCAGTGTCATGAAAAGTATGATGCAATTCTTACTTCTTCTTATCTATATTCGGTATATCACTTCTCTCTGCCTTCTCCACGATCACCTTTAAAAAACCAGCAGCATTCAGGGAAAAGTAAATTTGGAAACCAAGAAAGAAATGCTGTCATATGCAGAGTATTCAACTTATGCAACAATCACAGAAAGTAAATGCAACAAAATCAAACCAACCAAAAAAAAAAAAATCATTGAGCTGTGTAACTCTCAGTATGTTTAGGACTATTGTGCGTCTACTTAACTTTGAAAGCACAACAATTAAAGTGTTAGGTAAACACCAATTTTTACTTCAGAGGCCACTCTATTCCACTTATACTTAGACATCTATTGATTCCATTCCACAAGAGCTGTAGATTTAAAACCACAACCCCTCAATCCCAAACATACGCATGTCTATTCGGTCTAAAGCTTCCAAAACATTATCACATGTGCAAAACTAGAGCACATACCTCATGTACAGGAAAACAAAACGAAATTAGAAAGAAGAGATTGATAGGTAGCAGCAGCCATGGGTGAGTACATGTATGAAGGAGTCAGGAGTAAATTACTAGAGTGACCAAGCACCACCACCATCTAAAACCAAATAATAAGAAAGTAGCAGCAGAAGCAGATCATGGAGAAAAAAAATGTGATAATTGAAGTATGTCACAAACTGGCAACCTTTCCTACAGTAGCTGATTATAAATTCTTGATACTTCAAATATTTTGTTCAGTATATTTGATCAGCACATACATTCTTTAGATATTGCATAATTCAGAGTATCTAAACCGTCACTCAAGGCTGTCAAAACTGAAAAATGGTGCAACTCAGCAGTTAAAAACAGACCTAAATTCCAACCCACACACACAGATGAGATTGTACACTTGCTTCAGAACATATGAAGCATAAAATTAAACCAATTCAAACACAATCTAACTTTAGTAGGAGATATTTTCAAAATATGAACAATAAAGAGCAATCACTGACAAATATTGAAAAGCCAGGACAAAAATCTCACCGGAATCCTATCTGAGTATTTCTCCCTAATCCTAGCTGCCTCAGCGCGTCTCTTCTCTAAAGACAAAAGAAAACATATCTTTAAAAATTAAAAATTCTTCATTCAAACTTCCACAAACAATAAACATGAAAACAAGCAGAAATTCGGTACACCATTCAAAAACATAAAACAATGTTTACCGAGATCATGCTCTTGCTTGAAGTAACTCCTAGCCATTCCTCCTGAAATCATCAACCAACTTCAGCTAATCACTTACTCTTCTTTTACACATCAACCAACAAAGAAGTAAGTTCTATCTTCATAATCTCTCTTTTTTTTAAAAAAAAAATATTTTAAACAAAATTGCTTTGAAAAATTACACAAAATTGAGTTAACCATCAACAATCAAAACTTACACCAACTAAAATATAAACTTCTAAAAATAAAGAACGCGCATGAAACAGTCAGAGAACTATCTTAATCATCATATAAACTAACAAATCAAACCCTAAAATACCAACCTATCGATTAAACAAACAGATTTCCAGGTGTTCAATGAAATTTAAAGAATACTACGATAAAAATAAATTAATGTAGCGATAGATTCGAAAGAGATAAACCTTGTGAAGACGAAGCAAAAGAAGAGAGAAAAGAGAGAGCTTTTGATCAAACCTCTTGAAGCTGGTAGTTGGTTACGGATAAAATATAAATAAGAAAGGATGACTTCTGTTAACTACTTACTTTATCCTCTGCAATGACTACGCTACAATTCGTATATGTTATTTGTAGATAATAACATCTTAGTCCCTGTTTTTAATACAATTGTAAATAAAAATATAATTTATAATTTTATTTAAATTTTTGTCCGTGCGTTTTGATAATCCCAAGCCATTACTAAAATTTATATTTCAAGCGATGATTTAAATTTTATTAATTGGATAATAAATTTTATAATAAATAAAATAACTAATTATCACTTACAATATTACTTGAAATATAAAAAATCAAAATGTAACTTTCAATATTATTTTGTAATAAGATATATATGTTTACATTTATTTACATAAATTATTGTTTAAAATGAAAAAATAAGAAACACGCATTAAAAATAAAAACGTTGGTTTGATTTTGTTATAGTCTAATAATTCATTACTCGAACTTCCATTAACAGCACTTCCATTAACAGCACATAATGAAGGAGATTTGTGTGAAGCGATAAACAAATACATTTATTTATAAATTTATTAAAATTTAGGGATCTAGATGTTATATAAGTTTATAATTATTAAAAGGTGGGAAGTTTTGAGTATACGTATATGTTAAAGTAGTAGACGAGGGGATTCTAACCTTTGGCATTGACTATATAAACAAGGGGTTTTATGATATGCCCTCTTTTAAATTTGTAAAACTTTTATTTCACGGTAAATTTTATAAAAGAATATATTTATCTCTTCTTTAATTTAATTAAAAAATATATATTATGATTTATTTATTTTTATAAATAAAATTTTAATTTACTTATTTTTATTTAATTTTTAAAATTTATTATGTATATTTTTTAAAATAAATAAAATAATATTTTATTAAAAAATTTCAATGATATATATACATACAATTATATTCATTAATTTAAAAATTAATTATTTAACAAATTGATTTAGAATTGTTTAATATTTTATATAAGATTCACAATTTATATTACAAAAAAAAATTATACTATACGAATATTTAAATTGCGTTAATTACTAATAATATTAAAATATTTTAATTTTATTATTTAAAATATTTTAAACCAAAATAATTGTATTATAAAATTTTAAAGTTTAATATAAATTATTTTTAAATATTTTTTAAGTTAAGTAAAATTCTATGTAATTAAAATATTAGAATATAAATTAATATTTAATATAAATAAGAATGAGTAAATTCAAATTTTATTTATAAAAAATAAATAAGTTAAGGTATATTTATCTTTTAGTTATATGAGAGGAAAGATAAATGTATTTTTTAATAAATTTTACGGTAAAATAAAATTTTTACAAATTTCAAACGATGTATTGATAAAATTCCTATAAACAATTAAATTTCAACTCAAAACATACAATTTCACATAGCTCGATTAAAATAATTAATATGTTTTATATTCAAACTTCAATACAAATAGAATTTAATTTTAATTCTATAAAAATTAATTAATCATTTTGCTGATGGAAAAATGTATTGATTACAAATAATAGCCCTTAAAATTTTTAGATTGGTATCTGACGGCTAAGGTTCATCTGATGTTGGTTAGGACCAAAGCTAGGCATTCATGTGAAACTCAGACATGATCTGACTCGTACTAGACAAGAATATGCCTGGCCGGATCCCCTGTTTTGTCTTTGGACCCTACCCGCTCTGTTTTCCCTCCGTACTGGCGCCTTTGCTCCGCGCTCTCTTTTTGGCTGGGGAAGAAGGGTACCATTGGAATTTTGTTCGATAAAGTTTTACAGCTACAGTGCTCTTTAAAGGAGATCATTAATATAATAATTATTAATAATTAATAATAAATAAAAAATTTTAATAATTTTTTTATTTTATTTTTTATTATTATAAATTTATATTTTTTATTTTTTAATTAAATAATTTTATTATATTATTAATACCCACTTAATAAAAATTACTTTTACCTGAAATTTTCTCGTGAACAACAAGACATTCAACTGGCCTTAAAGTTTATCTTTCACTTTCCAGTCCAGTCCAGTCCAGTCTGATGTGGAGAAGAAATGTTTTATTTTAAAATAGATAAGTAGAATGATGGGGCTGGGTCCGGAAAGCATGATGATCTTTTGTGACAGGCCAAGCCATTAGAGAAAACAAGCCCAATTTCCTTTTTAAGATTAGATAGACTTGCACACTATTATGGTCTGGCGTGGCACTCAAACCATCCTGGATCATACCAGATCGAAGTAATTTTCTTCTCCCTTTATATATTTTATCCCCGTGGTTTCTTCGCCTACATATTTCCATGGCAGCTTTTAACATACTTAATGAAAGAATACGATGATGAATTGTTACTTATTTAAAATCTCCCATCACTAAAAATATAAACATTTTTAATCAAATTTAGGCTTAAAAGTGAGTTCAACCCATCAACTCCAATTAGCTTGTGTGTGTCGCATATATATGTCCGCTAATCCACACAGCTCGCCATGTGTATTGGTCTCAAGTTAAAACTTTTTGAGCACCCATTGTTTGCGATATTAACAAACAATAAATCCATACAGTGAAGTGCATTTTCAGTGACGAAGTTCTAAGATAATTGCATGATTATCAAGTCTAATCACTTTTTGGAAGGAAAGACTCTTACAAGAAGATAATTATTAACGAGATGATGTATCACAGGGGATAGCATAGCAGCTTTCATTTAGACAAAAGAGTGGGGGAACACAGGGTCGTTGCACTGCTTTTCATGGCTTGTGGTTGTGGCTATAACCACCGTTTAATTTGCAAGGAATTAGAAATGAAGCAAACCAAGCAAAAAGCAAAGATTGTCATTGTCTCCCAGCTTACAACTTTCATGTTGTATATGAAATGGGAGCTTATTATTAGCGTCTAATGACTTGTAATTTCATGCTTTTTCTTTTTCATTTGCCAACCGACAAACACCCAATCTTCATGCCTTACCATTCAATAAAGTGGCCTATGACTAACTAAAGTTCTCAAATCTTCAGTGCATATTGCTTTCTGAATTAATTAACTGGTTGAATAGGGTTAATTTCATCTCTCATCACGAATCACGTATAGATATTTATGATTGGTCTATTAATGAACACTAGTTCTCCATGCCAAGACTTGCCTTAAAAGTGGCATGTTAGCAAACTGGTAGATGATTGATTGGGTGTCAAATGGGGAACTTTAATTACTTGCATGGAAGAAAGATTTTTAGCTGTAATTATTTGTGCTAAAGTCAATCATCGTGTAAAAGCTTATTAAAGCTAAATCAATTATAAACAAAAGCTCACAGCTTTACAGTTTGTGTTGTTCATTAAAGAAGAGTAATTTCGGTGGATTTCGGATATTAATTAAATACAGTTATGAAATCTGAAAAAGTCAGGCAATTATTAGACATCTAAATCTTCCAATAATTCTTCGCGACACACGAAACTCCACTTACAAACAGTGTTTAGAGGCAAGTTGATTGAACTGATCTAGCTTGAGTGGCATGTAGCTAGGTTTAAAGGTTACAGTGTTGTATTATTATTTCTATGAAATTATCTATTTATTTATACTCCTAACATATAACCTAAATCTAACGTGTACAGATTACATTATGACAATGCAATTCATTTTATATTGAAAATTAAGTGTGATAATTTAGTTTACCGTAGGGCGGTGTTAAAAGAGGTTAATTAATTGTATTATCTCTACATTAACTATTTAATAATTATATCAAATTTAGATTTATAGTAATAAATACATGCATTTTTATAATACAATTGACAATTCAAGTAAAAATATCATGTTAATTTATTATGATTTAATACATATATATAAAATTTTTATTATTTTTAAAAAATATTTAGCTTTGTTTTATATTTTAAATAATTTTTTGTTATATTGGGACTAAAATACATTACAGTTCGAGTTAATAGTATTATAAATATTTTAAATATATATAAAAAATATGAAAATAATTTAAATATTGATATAATTATAACTTGTTTAACACATTTAATGATCCTATTGGATTAAAATTTTCGATGCTTGATATAATTAATAAATTACATAACGATGTAAAATATTATTATACCTTTATTTGATACAACAGGAATAAAACATGTTTACTTGAATTGTCACTAATAATTTTATGAATAAAAAAATATTTATTATTATTATTTAAAACTTGAAATAAAATAAACAATTATTTAATTTAAATCAATGGATTAATATGTATTATAATTTGCACAAACAATTATTTTCAAGAAATTCACTAAATTTCACGAATATTTACACAAATTTTACAAGAAATGTATACATGTTGTACCATATTTGATAATAAAATAATAGATCTATTTTACAGTAAAAGAATTTAAATAATCTCAAATCAAATTCTGCTGTTAAATTTAGGTTAAAATCAGCAGATCATAATTTGTAAGTAGATATAATGATTCTATAATTCTCAACAGTCATATCCATATAGATGAGTTGGTCAGTAAGTGTAGCCCTATATCACATACCGATTTCTTCCATGCGATTTTAGACACACAACTTAAAACAATTAACACTAAATTAGCCATGTTTTATCTAAACTCTGCCAAACTTAAAAACAAACACAATAAAGAGATGAAAACAATTACAAGAGTATTAGAGAGAGGTTTGTGTCAAATATTTAGATGATTTCACCAAATAAAATCTTCACTATTTATAATAAAGAATATATACAATAAATGATTGGGATTAAACTCTTACAATCTCATCTGACGGCCTAATATGAGAGATTCAAATGTAATCCCTAACATTAGAGGATTGTTTCATGCATAGATAATTCTCCTCGTAAACTCATAATCTTCCCATATATAGATGTTACTTAATATATATAACTTATCTTTACAATTAAAGCATATATTCTCTCGTTATGGTCTAGATATTTGCCTTATTCACATAATCCTCGCAGTTAAAGCATATCTCTTAACCATATTTTCTAGAATTTAAACCAATTTAGCCGGTGACTTTATGAACCAAGCCTCGGATATGACAATACTCTCTCTTATAAACTTAAAATCAACTCATATTCTATTCAATGTAAAATCGAGACACCTAACTCTCAGCTCTGAACTCATAGTTCAAGCCCTCCCTTAATTAATTCTTGATCGTGATGTTTTAACTCTAGTCAATTGTACAAGGAGAACTGCTGCTTGATATTATTTGCCATGGCTGGAAATTAAGAGCTGATATTGGTCTTAGGCCAGATTTGGAATTGTTTCTCTGTATAGTGTGACTGAATCGTATATGGTCAAAAAAGCTACAAAAGGAGACAAAGTAATAAACTATTTAGGTGCTAAGTTATCATGTCTCTTTGCATCAAAACCACCGAATCCTCACACTGATTACGTCGGTAGATCTACCAATTTAAAATACTTGATTAGGAAATCTATTGCTATATTCTTCTGCAAACTCCAGCGAAACTGATAGATCGATTTGCTTCTGTATTTGCATATGTGTTGACGTGTTAAATTAAGAATGGAACTTCCCTCTTCCTTAATTATTTAACAAAGGCTTTTATTTCCCTACTTAATAATTTTAAGTAGCCTACATGTATATGCCCCTCAAATGAAGGGTCGTAGGCAGTTTATACGATCTATTGTTTATATTACAAATCTCTTTATATCGTGCATTGATAGTCGTCCCTGCCCACGATGTTCAGTTCCGGAATTCGGTCAAATACACAACACTGTCTGATAAAGAGAACTTCCTTGGCAGATTCAAAGAACTAGAAATTAATTAAATAGGTTCTTTCTTTAATTAACATTGGCATATATGAGAATATTGGAGTTATTTTAATGCTATTCTATGTCAACAACTATTATTCTTTTACAAAGCTTCACGAAATTTATATCAAATACTATAAAAATTTTGAATTATAATTATAAAAAATTTTGAATTGTGCTCTTCTAACACAAATTAATTTTAGAATCTGTATCAAATCGAGATCAACAAATAAATTAATCAAACTCTAATATATCAAACTTGTAAAACGTTTAATTAATTTAATTGCAGTGAAATTATATTGCCTGGAACAACTGGAAGAATGCCGTTTTCTCCCCATTTAGTCAATGGAAAGTAGAATGCGCCATGCATGCACGGTCTCTTCGGGGAAGATATAATATGGATCGATCACCGGGAAAGTGGCCCATGAACGAAAATTTCCTGATCAAATTGTGGCTCTTATTTGCATTAATCCTTTAACCATCTCGATTAATTTCGTTTCCTCTTCTTTATATATAAGATAAAAGGTGAGTTCCTTTCATTTGGCTATAAATTATAACGCCAAACAAAAGATAAGCCCTGCCGTCTTGTTTAAGAGAGAGAGAGAGAGAGAGAGAGGATAAAGATGATGCGTGTGTGTGTTGATAACTAGTGGGGGCAAAGAGGAACTGCGTTGTGTGACTTTCCACTTCATGTAATCACATGCGTTTGAGCTTTGGGTGAGACTACTTAGCTATGATATCACATGGCGTTGGAGATGAACTAAAGCCTTGTTCCCTGACACGTCCAAATCATGGTTTTCCTAAACAATTCATCAACACAAAATTTATACCCAGTTGTTTTGTTTTTCTTTAATATTGTCTAGAGTAGACAACGGAACACCCTCCTTTTGGGACCATGCATGCTTCCCACTAAGCCATCTAGCTACATCTTTCTCTTTCAGTTCCTTTTATTTTTCCTTACTCATCTTTGAACTCTTAGAGTTTCAATGGAAAAACATTATATTTTGGTTTTCTAGTACAATAGCTGGGGTTTTTCTTTAAAAAAGGTAAATTACGTACGTGGACATGTGATCGGCAAAGCAATGAATTGACAATGGTGAAATTGTTGTTGTTTGCTTTTTATGTTACGTATTTCACTAACACAATCCATAATGAATTTCAATTATTGAACTAAATTAATTGTCCAAGACCGATCGATGCTGGCAAGTCATGTATATTACTCTACTCACTGGATACGATATATCAGCATGTAATTCATAATTCGCGTTTCCTAATTACATGTATCCACCTATAATTTTAACCCCAAGAAAAGAAAAGAAAAAAAAAAAAAGAAACTCCAGATTTTAAATCGAAGCTGATTTCAGATCTTTGGAATAGGGAAATGAATCCGACAATCTAAAGTATACATATTTGATCCTTTGAACAAAAACAAATATCATGGCCTTCTTCATCCCCAGTTTACAACCTGTATCCGGTTAGTTAGCTGCTCGTTAGCATGTTCGCATAATATATATATATATATATATATATATATAATGGTGATTCATGCATGCCTTCTTTGGTATCGATACAATTAAGTAGATCCAGTTCATGGAGTACATATAGAGGGAACATACAAAATCCAGTTCATGCTACACATGACACAAAGATTTTCTAATTGGCCGAATTAGAAAGGATATACATTACAATAGCAAAGCCTGTGTGATTTTGTATGAATTGACATAATTTTTGCCCCCAAAGAGACCAAATTAATCACGAGCTAAAGACACACATATATATACATAGAGAGAGAAAGAAGATAAGATCAGCAGATTAATAATGGACAATCAACTTTTAGTGAGCGAGGAAATTTTTCAAGGCCTGTGCATGATGTGTTGTGTCTTCCACTTCATAAAAGGTTGCTTTCTTCTTGCGATTTCATCAAATGAAAGCTTTCATGTATAGAAGATATATATGGCTCCAATAATGGTGAAACAGTTATTGGATAAAGAAATCTATAGGCATCGATGTTGTCAATCAATGCATAATGCATGCACATTGTCAAAGGAAACTATTTATTTTCTCCCGACAAAGAATTTACCTTAACATAATCGGTTTTAAATTATTATTATTATTGTGAAGTTGAATTAAGATTTCTGTTGGTCTGAATTTACTCCAATTTTTTTAAATATATATATGTGTGTGTGTGTGTTTATATATAATTAAAAAATTAATTTTAAATTTAATAAAAATATAATTCAAATTATTATTATTAATTGTATCATGAATTAATTTTAACTTAAAAATTAATAGTAAAAAAATTTGACAGATGATCAATTTAAAAATTAATAATAATAAAAAAACCAGCAGATGATGGTGTCATGTATAAGCAGCCATGAAGTATCTGAATTTGCGAGGAAGTGTAGTTTGAACTCGGAAGCATATTCCCAGACCAATCATAGAGCTGTACATTGAATGTCCAACAGCAAGACAGTGTTGAAGCCAACCTACACAGCTGGAACACAAGCATGCTTATTCTTAGTCTGCAAATTTAATTTTGATTACTTATCCAAAAGCTGTCGTCTTAGCAAACAATCAAGTTGACCCATCTTAATTATAAAGCATGCCTGGTAAATTTTCTGACTGCTGGCCCAATGTCGGGCCCATCACTCCATAATTAACAGGTTTTGTGTTGATTAGTTTCTTATAATTCAAATTAATTTTTGAAAAATAAAAACAAATGTTGAGACAAAAATGAACTCGAATCTCTCTCGTATTAAAAAGCTACAGTACTGTACTCTGTACCTGTACCGTCTACTAACAGCTTGCTGTTGCTGTTGCTGTAGCTTTAGCTTTAACCGATGGTGGCTACCAATGTAAATATCTAAAGTTATAGGGACTTTTCCGTTATTTTCTTCCGCCAAGTTAAACTCTAATAGCTAGAGAAATGCACCAAAATGACAAACAAGTACAGTACCACTGAAATCTGGATGGATCGCATTGATAATTCAGATAAGCCTTTTTTCCCCACCCTTCCACCCTCAGTTTAAAAATTCTATATATGTAATAAAAAAAAAATTTTTTAAAAAAAAGGTCAAAAAACCGTAACCACAGCCTCGACCCGCCTCGACCCGTCAATACTCAAAAGATTGACCCGCAGCTGATGCCACGCGCTTACAGGAGACTTGGTACTTCCTGTCGGAGCGTGTTACACAAGTGCCCTACAGTATGCTGAACTTATGACCCAACAAGTGCTTGTAAAACTCATCCTCCGCCTCGAGCGTAGTTATATCTGATCTCGTTGCTTTGTAAAATAGGGGCTCTGTTTCGGTTTTCTCATCTCCGCATGTAATATAAGTGATGGCAACCAAAGGCACGTCCAAAATTTTTAAGTAATTTGAATTTGTATCCTATTAAAATATTAATTATTTATACTTTAATTATAATAAAAAATTACATATTTAATATTTTAAATTAATTAAAATAATTAAAAAATATTTTTTAATAATTTTTTGATCGAACATTATTAAAAATTTAAAATATTTAACTAAATTATCATCTTTATATAATAACAAAATAAATAACGACAATATAATTCCTGTTGAATCATATATTTTTTTTTTGGGAAGCACAAAAAAATCTTCTCTTTCTACAATACACAGCGTAGTAGTGAATCTTAAATAATCAATCATATTATTTATAATTAATTGTCTGAATATCAAAATTAAGACCAACTTAAAAAAAAAAAAGGGTATTCCACATGAAGAACTCAAGGAAAACATTCCTAATTACAAATGTCCTAACTACAAATATAACATTTTTGTTCAACAAATATTCAAAAAGAAAAAAAAACAAACAAACAAACAAACAAGATAAACCACCCAAAAATTTCGGAAAGTGAACCAACAGATTAGTTAGCACAAGACAAAACCACAAAAAGTTTGTGGTCTTGTATGAAATAACCCTACTTCCTTCTTAAACCACCACCTCAGTAACCAAAAAAAAAAAAACATGCATTCACCAATTGAATTTACTGTAATTAGCATGATGTCCCTCATGCTTGATATGACGCGTCATCCTCTTCTTCTTCTTCTTCTTCTTCTTCTCCTCCTAAAATCTTTATCCTCAAACAAGCAAATGTTACTCACTGACTAACCAGTACAGGCACAATGAGAGGATGAGATGATCACCACTCGATTGTAAGCTTTTGACATCAACAAATGCGACGTTTTGAACCCCAACCGAGATTTAAGACGGAATATTTCTCCACAGCGAGAGAGGTGGCTCTTTGGACTAGTGGAGTCATATTTTTTCGCAAAAATAGATATTGCAAGCTATTTTGGTTTATACTAACGAAAATTACCATTAATTTCATGAGAGTAATAAGACAAAGGAAAATCAATCAGCAAAATAGCTTGAGACATTTCGTTTCAGGGAATTTGTGCCTTTGCATTGGAGCCATTGGTCAGTGCATCAAATTTTAGGCGTAGCCAGTTAAAAGGTACGAGAGAAAAATGAATCAAATCCTCTTAACACATGTTTTAATCTTCCCTCTGTTTCAATCAAATTTCCACCGTGAACAAACTTCATTTTTGCGCGGCACAGACATGACATGACAGAAGACACAGTCTTGGGAGACTCTTGACAGATGATTAGTAATAAAGAGAAAACTTTTGGGCGATATAGGAACGAGAAGACTGCTTTTGTTGGCTTTTTTGCTTTAATTACAGGTGGTGTAATGGGTGTGCAGTCTGTTGTGCGTACTGGAAAAAACAATATACAAATGATAGACTTTACCCATTGATATTTGGGACAACAAACTTTTGGTAGATTGAAGATCCAGGCATAGATGACAGACAGAACTAGTATAGTCATAGATTATGTTTCTCTAGTATTAACGAGCCTAAAACAGAGCTAACATAATCGGAGAATGATTACGACTGTGTCTTGAAATTTACTCGAGATAAATGAAACAAAGCTAAAACCAGAGAGCAATGCAAGAGAAAGCTTTGAGCATTTGACTGTACCAGCAAGAGACAGCAACCTGTGACAGGGACTCTAGAGTAATTTGATTGGTGAGGGGCTTGAGGCAAAAATTTGTAGTCAATTTTACCCTTGAGAAATGAGAGATCGACAATGGAGAATATCACTGTGAGGGTGACAGAAGGAGAGAGAAATGGGTACAGTAGGAAAAAGATATATAGAAATACAACGAGAAAAAAAATTAAAAATAAAATAAATAAAATAGAGAGAGGGAAAGAGGGATAGATAGAGACTGGAGAGAGAGATGGAGAAGAGGAAGGGCACTCTTTTTACCTTTTTTATGATGCACGCATCCATGGCAGAACAGAGAAGGGTACAGAGTACTGCTTCGGCATAAGGGTTGTAGAAGAAGAACAGCAACAAAGAACAACAGTAACAACAACATCATCAAACACACAGAGGCTTTTTTTTGAAGAAAATAAATAGAGAAAAGCTTGTGGAGAGAGAAACATGGAGCTGAAATGGAGTTGAGGATAACATGGAGCTGAAGAGAAAGAGAAAGAACTGGTGGGTCTTAAGAAGATTGAATAAGAAAACTAAACAGGCGTTTTGTTGAAATGGGCATGTCCTGTTATTCACTCTGAGTTGAGAAAAAAGAGAGATTCATCACCGTTCATGGCATGCAAGCAACAACCAGCTGCTGGGTCTAACAAATCTATCCAGATGAGTTAACTCATTTTATTCAAATGTTGGTCTTTTCTTGATCTCTCTCGAAAGATTTGGTTAACTTTTACAGCAAATATATTATGAGGGGTATATCCATGCCCTTTCACTTGCAAGAAAAAGGTGTCTTTGAAATCCAAGATTTCGCTTCGATTTACTCTCAAAACAAGTGGATACAAAAACAACTACAGCAACAAGAAGTGAACAGCAACAGCTTTTTTTCTTCTAATAACAACGAACCAACTTCTGTTCTTCATATGAGAAGAAGCCAAAGCCCTCCCACTTCCGCTTCCACTCTTTCCTCCTCATTCAACAACACCGCCAACACCACAAACACTGACAACACGCCAACAATCCCTCAAGAACCTTTGGCTCCTTTGGTTAATAATGAAAGGAGAGACGAGTGGGCAACTGAGCTGCAACCGATTCAGAACGGGTTAGAGGTGATTACTGCTGGAAGTGGAAGATGCGGTCTTGGCCTGGAAGATTGGGAGAGCATGTTATCAGAATCGAGTCAAGAACAATCGATTTTGAGGTGGATTGCCGGGGATGTGGACGATACTCCGTTTGGGCTGAAACAACTGTTGCAAAGTGGTGGGAATGGGAATGGGCATGTGAACAGTCACAACTCTCTTGTTGATTTTGATGGCAATGCTGGCTGTAGCTTGAGGATTGTTGATCAAACTTTAAATTTGCAGTCAATTGGTGGTGGTGGCTTTGCATCTGGTAATACAATTGCTACTGGTGTTACTAATTTACGTGCTTCCTCTGGTTCCGGTTTTCTGTCAAATAACAATGGGAATGGAAAGGTTGGTTGTTCTTCTGGGTTGGTTAATCACAAGGTAGTTTCTGGTTTTGGGTTGAATAGCAGCAGCAGCAGCAGCAACGACAATTGTAATATGCAAAATACAATTTTTGGTTCAACAGCTAACAATAATATGCCTCTCCCTCCAGTTTCTTTGCCTCCTGTTGTGATTTACCAGCAGTCTCAAAACTTTGCTGAAACTCCAGAAGAGAAGCCACAGATTCTTAATCCTCAGATATTGATGAATCACCATCAGTTGCAGTATCAGCACCATCAAAATCCAAACTTCTTGTTGCCTTTAGGTGCTTATCCTCAGCAACAAGAACACCACCTCCACCCCCACTTGCTTCAGCCACAACCAAAGCGTCACAACTCAGGAGGAAGTTTTGACCTTTCCTCACATCATGTCCCAAAACCACCATTCTCTGAACCCGGCCATGAGTTCTTGGTAAGAAACCATCAACAACAAACGGGGTTTTCTCAAAATGTACCATTTCTACCCCAACATCTTCATCAAAAGAATTTGATGGTATCAACAAAGCAGAGGTTGTTTGGTCCAGGGAGTGAAGAGATGGCTCGTCAACAACATGCTTTGCTCGACCAGCTTTATAAGGCTGCAGAGTTGGTGGCGACTGGGAATTTCTCACACGCGCAAGGGATATTGGCGCGGCTCAATCAACAGCTGCCTCCTGTAGGTAAGCCCCTTCAAAGGGCTGCTTTCTACTTCAAAGAGGCTCTGCAGTTACTACTCATGAACAACCCAGTCACCAACCCACCGCCACGTAGCCCTACCCCTTTTGATGTTATCTTTAAAATGGGAGCTTATAAGGTTTTCTCCGAAGTATCTCCTCTTATTCAGTTTGTCAACTTTACTTGCAACCAGGCTCTTTTAGAGGCTCTTGGCGATGCTGACAGAATCCACATTGTGGACTTTGATATTGGCTTTGGCGCACAGTGGGCTTCATTTATGCAGGAGCTTCCAATGAGAAGTAATAGGGGTACTCCTTCATTGAAAATCACTTCCTTTGCCTCTCCTTTGACTCACCACCATTTGGAGCTGGGGCTTGTGCGCGAGAATCTGTCAGAGTTTGCTAACGAGATAGGTGTTAGTTTTGAGCTTGATGTGCTTAACTTTGATTCTTTGGATCAAACCTCTTATACACTGCCCATTCTTCGATCTAGTGAAAATGAGGCCCTTGCTGTGAATTTTCCTATTTGGTCTTCTGCGAATCAACCCTCTGCATTGCCCTCTCTTCTTCGCTTTGTGAAGCAGCTTTCACCCAAAGTTGTGGTGTCATCAGATAGAGGATGTGATAGGAGTGACTTACCATTCCCAGAACATATTCTCCATGCCCTCCAATCATATATAAACCTACTGGAATCACTTGATGCTGTTAATGTGACGTCTGACGCATTGAATAAGATCGAGAGGTTCCTTCTTCAGCCCAGGATTGAAAGTACTGTATTTGGGGGAATCAGAGCCCCGGACAGAATGCCCCTTTGGAAAACACTCTTTGCGTCAGCTGGGTTTTCCCCTGTAACATTCAGTAATTTCACTGAAACTCAGGCGGAATGTGTGGTGAAGAGGACTCCAGTGAGGGGGTTTCATGTTGAGAAGCGCCAGGAATCACTTGTGCTTTGTTGGCAGCATCGGGAACTTATCTCAGCATCGGCTTGGAGGTGCTGAGGTGCAAATATTTGGCAAGCAGGGGTTGTTTTTGGCGACTCACAATCTACTATAGAGGTTGCAACTTGCTCTACTTCAATGGTAAGTGAATAAATATATTGAACTGTGTCATGGCACCTCTTTTATGCCTTAATCCTTGTGAATTGTTGTTCTTGTGAGTCCTCTGCTTCTTGTCCATCTACCATGAACAAGACTTGTATTCCCAGGAGTAGAAAACATCTAACTGGAAAATTTTAGTATTGTTAATTTTCTGGACATGGATATTGCTCCTATTGTATTTTGGTGTTTTTATAGTGAGAAGCAGCTTTTTCTTCTGGTAAAGGGCGTGTTAGCTTGCTGTCTGCTTGACAAGAAATGTGAACTTTAATGGAATAAATCTTACCAGATATTTCAGTTTATTTCATTAGTAAACTTTGTGTTGCATGTTGCTTTGATACGTCAATTTGATTGCTTACTCCATATCAAGGTAGATTTTCTAGTTCCAAGCTCAGAACTGGTTGTTATATTATCATAGAACATGATCTTCCTTTTTTAAGTCTTATAAATTCAATTGTGTTTCTGCATGAAAGTTACATTAGGGTAGTGATAAGCTTTTGATAATGTAGAGGTTTTAAAAGGGATAATGAGAAGAGAGAAAAGGTGCTGAAACAAGAAATCTAGGAGAATATGTCCAAGATGTAGTGCATATGGCTGATAACTGCCACAAGAATCTACTTTACTCATTTAGCATATAGTTATCTACAGTAGAGGCACATTGAACTTTATAGGGGCAAATGATTTTAGAACAAAGATCTTTTTATAAAACTGGCCCCAAAGCAGGTTAACTTGTAGCTGTGCTTTAATATTTGCTGATTCTCCAGTCTTACAATGACGCTTTGTTGAAATCTTTATGGTTTTCTTGAGACTGACATTTAAACCGAGCTTACCTTAACTGTTTGTAGTCCTACTTGAGGTTAATCGCACAGACCCTTCTTCACTTCTTTGGCCAATTAAGAGGCATTTGTCACATCATAGGGTATCTTGTTCCTTCATTCAGCTCGAATGATTTTTCTTTTTGGACTTATCTCTTTTGTGGTGCCTCAATTATCATATGTTGCTTTCAATTTTATGATGGACTACAAAGTACTGAAAATTGTGCATAATGGAATTATGAACTGTTGCCAATCCTAGAGTTTTTAGCGAAAAAGGATTTTCTGCAACCGTGGTGCTCTTGTATCTGTCTTGTAGATGAACGTGTCTTAGGTGTAATTTTCTGCAGTACTTGGACTCATTCTAATAGTAGGTAGGCTTCCATCACTTGCAGCTTGATGTTTCATATAGGTTTGTTGCAAATTTGCTATGCATATATGGTTGCCCACAATTTTAAGAATATGAAAATAATTATGTTCCTTCGCCGCGATGGCCTTCTCCCATCAATAAAACACTTGTACTCTTCACCATAAAATGATGATTTGTTAGGATGATGCGAGTGCAAGACCTTCAATTCTTAGAATCTCATTGTTCAACAAGTCTGACTTCAGTTATAGATGAGTATTTTATGCAATGCTTCTAGCATGTAGTGAGTTTTTCTTCAGAATCTCCAGAAAGTAGGCACTCCAAGATCACACAGGTTACATGTCTACGAGATATACTGCCATCGCATTGTTTAAACCCTAAACTAATCTTCAGTTTGGTGGGAAATGGATCTTCCCATACTGTCCAAGTATTGTAATGCTCCTTGATTGATTGAAAGTTGGTTAGATGCAGAAAAATGGTGCGTAAGTTCATTAGATGCAGCAGGTGGTAGGTTTTTAAATTAGCTCATGCAAACTGAACTGCTTTGTTCTATTTGTTACTTCTTTGATGCAAGTAGAATCATTTCCATCTCATCTAGGACAAGCTTAGCATTCCCTGTACAAATTCTAGTTTCAGAAATAATCTTATAAGACAAACTTCTATACATCGATTGCCTTGGAGTAGTTCAATGATTTGATTGCACAGAAGGAAAGATTAATATAGAATTAACCAGCCGACTGACTAATAAAATACAAAACAAAGCCAATTTGTATATGCTATAACCTTGGAAGACAACAAATACAAAGACACCTAAGATTGACTCGTTTTTCGCAATCTGATTGCCCAACTCTCTGAACAATAATACCAGTTAGTTATATGAACATTATTGTTTTGAGTTCTGTCATGGCGTGTCTGAAATTTTCTTCCACCTGTATGTAATACACCGAACGCGTAACGCGTCATTCTCCTTGTATTTTCCAAGTAATAAATATAATACTGAATATGAAGAACTTAGATTATTGCAAGAGCTACCAATGCTTGTCTTATAGTTCATTGAATTTGCTATTTTTATGATTAGTTATTGGACATCTACTAATCTACTTCACATGGGTCGTGTTTGATTCAACCCTTCCACTTGAAATACTTTAATTCATATTTGATAAACTAATGAATGTTGCACTTGAAAGCCAAGACGGCCCATGAAATTCATGTAAGGTTATATAATATTCACAAGAACATGCCAGGTTTGGACAGCGACAAAGATTAATCACAGCTCTCAAGTGGTTTCTCTATTTCTTTTGTCTTAAAATATTAAAATAAAATAATAAATTGTTTAATGGATAATACCAAACGTCGGTTTCGTTGAACACGAACTCAAATAAAAATCCCTGCGAACAACCTTGATAATCGTATGAGATTTAAAGTAAACCAATTATTTAATCAATAACATAATTAATTAATTATTGCAGCACCTTTTTCTATAATTACTTAATTAATTATTAAATTAAATTAAAGTGTTGGTGTAGGGTATTATATTGTATTAATCTCTGAGTATGAGGTCAGATTTGATTAAATTAATCAATAAACAAATAAATTAATCTGGATTATGCAGAAGAAACCTAAATTCACGCGATCTTGGGCGTCGATCACTTTCTTGTGGGGCCACATCTCAAAGGAAAGATGTCACAATTTTAATTAAATAGGAAATGTCATAATTGTTCCTACTCAGTATCATGTTCTGTTACTCTTAATAGGGGTAAAAAGGGTATTTCGAAGCCTCTAGAGATATTTGATTAATTCCTAGAATTGCTGTATTTAATTGAACATGTGGTTTGCTTTTTTTTTTTTTTAATTTTACAGCGAGGCTGTGGGCTATTTAATATGGTTGGGTTGGGGGTGCGCCGGTGGTCCAGCCCAACTAATGGCATGGGTTTTGATTTTATGACCATTTTCATTTTCTTTTGGGAAAAAGGAGACCATTTTAGTTTTCTTTCTATTCATCCAGGGGGGGTGGAAAGGGGAGAGGAGATGGTGGTGGGGGGGTTTGGGGTGGAGTGTGTGAAAGATTGGACAACAAATACACTTGAATGTAAGGTTGAATACTCTAATAATGCACAGTACAACACAACCCAATTAGCCAAATTACACATCATTTTCTCCTTTTGTCAACATCTCAAGTTTCCTATAATGGGTGTGGCAAAGCCTCTTTTTTTTTTTTTTTAATTTTTCCCTATAAATAGTCAATAAAATTGGGCTGTTAAATTGTATTAAATGTTACAAATTGTATATTAGTGGTGCTATTCAAACCCCACATCTCATCTCATCTCATCAACCTTGATTTTTAAGTTCTAGTCACAAAACTAGTAACATTAACCTATGTTTGGTACTTAAGACTAGACTAAACTAATCTTTAACACTAAATTAAAGAATAATAATTTATCATTAATTATGTAATTAAATATATATTTATTTTATTAAACTTTATTGCTATGAATATGGGATACCATGACTTTTTATTAGACAACTAATCTTATAAGTTCGAGATAAATCTATAACTCGGTAATTGTTATGTCCTAAGAAGAAAACTCCAATTATGATATAAAAATTAATCTCATTTTTTTGATAATATGATTTTAAAATTATAGTCTCAATGGTCTAAATATCATCGCTATTTATACAATTTATACAAACTGAATTAAGATATAAGAGTTATATAATTTAAAATATCTAAACTGCTAAATATGGTGCATGAGAATCATACAAAATATTTAAGATGAAGATATTTCAAATTTTAATTAATAATTATAATTATTTTAAAATAGAACAATTAAACGTTAAATATAAAAAGTAAATATTTTATAAATAAAATTAAATATTATTAAATATTTTATAACTATTATATCATTGGAACTAAACATAATCACAATAATTACAAAAAAAATACTAATAAAATGTGATACTTGAGAGATTAAAAAAGAAAAAGAAAAAAGAGAAACAAATTTGCATGTAATCGAATTATTGGACTAAATTCAGAAAGTGGGTCTAAAGAAGGTAATTGAGGTGGGCCCTGGACCCATTTGCCATAATAATTTGGCATTGTCTGTCCTTCTCTGCCATTAGATTGTCATCATAAATAGATAAACAAATTACATGCCATCAAACCCATTTTGAAAAACCATATATGCCCTCATTTTAATTTCAAAACTACAATGGTGTCCACAATATAAAAACAAATGATGAAAGTGAGTTGTGACATCATCTCTCTGTCCCAAACTGCTGACCGCTAAGATAAAACTGACTAGAGATCTCTTGGGCCCTTTCAGGCGTGGCCCAACTGCTTTGAGTTGTCCAAATCAGCTACATCATGCCACGCGTACGGACGCTAAGGCCAGCACCACCAGATTGGAGAAAATTTGATTTAAAAAAAAAAAGTTTTCCATTTTGAAAAGATATTTTTGATTTTATTTATTAAATATTTAGCAAAATAATATTTCCAAAAAAATATTATGAGATGCCCACTGTTGCATAACCTTGAATTGCATGGAATGCAATGTAATTACAGTACTAATCGGTGCACAATTAATTGACCGATTAAAATAATAAAATAATTATTAATTAATTAATTAAAATAATTAAAATAATATTGTATGAATAAATTTTATATATTAACATTATTTACATACTTTTTTAAAATTAAGAATATTAGTAAAAATATTTCAAAAATTATTTTTTAAATTTTGACATTTAATTTAATTTAATTTAATGAATATATATAAATTAAATATTAATTTTAATGAAATAAGATCATAAATTATTTTTATATAAAATTATGAAATATTTAATTTGATAAATATATATAAACATATATGTTATAAATATATACAAAAAAATATTATAAATTAATTTCTTATATAGTATTTATTTTAGTTGTTGCGAAACATTTTAATGATCATTAAAATTAATTTCTTTTATAAATTTTTGATCCAATATTTTTGATTATTTAAAATATTTTATAATAGTTAAAATAATTACAGACAAACAAAAAAATTATAATAGTAATTATATATATTTATATCATATAAGTTTATATATATTTATCTGATTAAATAATTTATATTTTTATATAGTTAANAAAAAATATGTACTCAAAATCAATTTATAAAATTTATGCATACAAATTTATTTTAATTATTATATTATTTTAGTTAGCTAATTAATAGTTAAATAAAATATTATAATTATTAAAAAAAATTTATTAAATTTAAAAAATATTTTACTTATCTATATTTTACTAAATATCAAGAAAAATATACAAAAATATCTTTTATAAACATAAGTGAGAAAGTAACTTTTGTTGTAAATAAGCCCAAGCTCAATCCCAAGCCCTGGAGTGAGTATGTATGTATGTATGTATGTTGCGTCAATGGTGAACGCATGAATCACCAATCAAATCCTACTTCCAACTGCCAATGCCAAATGATCTCTTTTAAACTTTTTTTTTTTTTCCGTCCACCAACTAACACATATCCATACGATCAAGTCTCTTGTAACCAATAATTGAATTCAGATCAAACTAATTACAATAGAAGCAAACGTAACCAAACATGTCCCCATTTGAAGCAAATGTCAATAGTAGTAATAGTTGGAGAATTAGTAAACACAAGTGCAAGAAAAGCCAGGCTTGTCTTCACCCCATCTCTATAGCGTGCGTCTTTTGTCCGTACGTCCTTTTTCCAATCCATTCTTTTCAGAGCTTCCTTCGTCTATTGTTTTTGCTTTTATTTTTATTTTTTAATTATTTTATATATATATATATATATATATATACAAGTTAAAATACAAGCTTATAAAATTTGTATCAATTTTATAAGAATCAACATATTTTTTTATTCCTGTTGATATTTTACAAATCAAAATTAGAACTTAATTCAAGAACATGTATTGATAATTACAAGCTCATGCTATAAACAACTTCACCTCTTGTTTAAGAACTCATCACCAGATCAAGAAGAAAAATTCTCAACTTCTAAGAATATTAGCTCTCTTTTATACTTTTCTCCTTTTGTTTTTTATAAACAAAACAGAAGCCAAAATGTCATTAAACCTTGCACACCCCCCTGATGTCTTTAAATCAATCATCACAGCATAAAGAACCTTTTAACATTGATTTCCAGGACCGTGACTAATAATTATGTTAATATTGAAACAGCAAGCCCAGCTATACATTCATTAATTAGTGTCCATTTTAATTGTTTTTCATCTCCAAATGCTGTTTCTTCAAGGGGTTAATTGCAGTGGTGGCTAAATTTCTGTCATGCAAATTATATTTCGGCGCCAAACCCAACAGATTCTCCTTTCCAGTATTATAAAAGCAGATCATCACCAAAACCGTAAACTGGGCCTATCTAGAGCCCAGAATCGGCCCAAGTGAGCCGCTATTGATTCAGAAAATGTAGAGACAGCAATTAATATAATAATAATAAAGTAAGCTGTCATGACTTACAAATTAATAATTTTCATCTGAAAATCCGAACTTAACGAATTGGATCTAACCAATAAGAGTCCGGAATAAACAGAGAAAACAGGGACCCACAAAAACTTGATTGGCCAACAGTTGATCCGAGCTGGCGAGTGATATTTGCAGAACGGGCCAGGCGGTCAACGAAAACAAAAGCTCAGAGGCCTTGGGCGACAAGAAATGAAACCGTAATCCAACGAACCAACCTTCCTGTAAAACCCTTGTAATTTCGGGCCAAATTTAACTCACTCAGCGGTCAAGTGAAAATGGGTGTTATCAGGAGCTGCTTCTCCTTCGTGGCCGGCGCAGTTTTTGGCGTCTACGTTGCGCAGAACTACAACGTGCCTAATATCAGGAAGCTAGCCGACACTGGCATGTTGATGGCCAAACACATCGAAGAAAATTATCGCAAACCCAAAAAGACTGACCGAGACGATTAATTCAAGTTAGATTCCAGGTTCTATGTCATTCCTTCTTCAATATGTTTGATGTTGTTTGAAAAAATTAAGGATGGCTGTTGTAATTGCGCGGTGACAGTTGATGCCTTGACTTGATTGCACTTGAAATGTTAAATTATTAGTCGAAATTTGAAGAAATATTTTGCGGATTTGTGTTGTTGGTTTTTATTTTCCGCTTGGAGACTATGACTTTTATCAAACTTGATTGGCACATATTCTCACGAATTGTGCTGAAGTTGCGGAATCATTTTGGCACTTATTTAGTTGCTCGTGAATGGTGGATGCAGTATTATTTTGATTGTTGTGTTTTCAGATTCTCGTTTCAATTGTTTGTTGCAAAAAAAAATTAAAAAAAAAAGCAAGCTAAGAATACACAATGGGGTCGCGTAGACTATGTTAGTACAGGTGCAAGTAATGAGTTAGAAATGGGCAGCAGAATGCAATGCGAAATAAGTAAAGACATGTAATAATTGAGATTTGGAACTTATCATGATCAAGTGTGAAGATGTACGTGAAGTGAGCTGTATCTTGACTCCTCACAATCAACAGTTTACAAATGAAATTGAGTTGGATACTCGATGTGAACAATGGTATTGATGCCAACCTTAAGAATAAGGAGTTAGTTGAGTGATGCCATAAGTTGATAACTGAATTTGTTTAATTAGAAAGAGGAAAAGTTATTGTGAAATCCAAGCTTTGAGCAGTCAACTTCTAGAGTATATTGATTTCATTTATGTTGTCAGTGACAATTCTCTAGCAACCATATCACCCTGGCTTTCATTGCATAGCTCCTGTTGATCTCGGGGTTGGCTTTGACAATGTATATTGTTCATTGAGATAAATTTTCACTTGCCATACATAAACTTATTACCTGAGTTATGGACCAGTTCTAAAGCAACATTCATGCACCATGTGCAACAAATTGTGCAGTGATCAGCTAGACGATAAATAAGGTTGATTACTTGAAGAAGTCCCTATGCGGGAAGACTTGACCATAATATTCAAAGATAAGCAACCTGGTATGTAACTCTGTTTACTGCTATTAAACTGAAGAGTTTTAATTACAATGATTCTCCTTTAAATAAACCTAGTTTTGTCTGGTTATTTATTTCTACAGACTGTTTCTGTCTTGCTTATGATTAGCACGTCATATTAATGATTCTGGGCCTGTCATACTTATTTTCTGTACTTCTGTGTATTTGGCTGTACAAAACTTTGCTTAATACTTCAGCTTTCATTAACCATAATTAGCCAAAATATTGACATGAAAGCTGTTTACAATTGATGTGGAAATAATGATCCTAACTCTATGATGCGAAATTAGGGTTATATTTTTTTTAATGATGTTTAAAAAAGTAATACAGACAGCAAACCTGCTGTCCTTGATAAATCAAGGATGACTAGTCTGTGATATCAGAATAAGTGGAAGATTGGCATCTATTGTAACTTGGTGAGAAGCTTCTAGTGCAGCTCGGTCGCTCATGAGGATGAGTGTAAGGTCTAAGGGTGTACATAGTTTCTGTTTTGAAGTTAGAATAGATTGGCTTGCATCTGTCTTCTCTTTATTAGTTGTAGAGTGGACAACGGGAGTTTAGGATATCTATATTTGAAGCAGGCTGCTACTTGACTGTAGGATCATAACATGCAAGACCAGGCCAAATAAGAATGTTAGACATTTTTTATAGACCTTATGGAATTCAAGATTTCAGGTAAAAAAATGAAAATATCGACTGGAGACCAGAACTTGCTTGATATCTGGACTTAAAAGTGCAGTTTTGTTTTGTTCAGCCAAATTGAAGTTCAGCAGTCAGTTCCACATATTTTCATCATATTGGAGTTTGTTAATGAGATTGTTTTTTAGCTTTTGATTGGGTGATTTATGCTGGTTTTTAGCTTTTGATTGGCTGACTTATGCATAAGCAGCAGCACTTATATCCTATGCTTATATCTTGATTGATCTGTTGGAGCTGGGACGCTGCTGCTGCAATTAATGCATTAGTACATCTGTGCGGAGGTACTTGAATATGGAATACAACTGAGTTTTCAGTTTCACAAAATATAGGGGATGCAGATTCCACTTTCAAAATTACTTCTCTATTATCCAGTCTTTTATGTAATAATTACTTACAAAAAATACACATGTAATTGAATTCTTCTCTCTCTCGTGAATGAGCCTAAAAGTGGCATTCAATAATAAGCTACCTGTGTCTTTCAGTGCCGTGCTTCCAATAATTTATTCAATGGTTAGACACAACTCACTTGAAGTGGAAGAAACACTGTCACTCTCTGTAGAAGGAATGGAGAGCAAACAGTCTTTCAGCTTTTGTGGTGAACGCCAGTCATCAATACATGCCAGTTGATCAGGCTGTAAATTTGGTTTGCCCCTTTGGTCTAGCATTTTCAAAATCCTTTTAGATTTACCAAGAAGGAAAACTGTGTTTCGCACACTTTCTTCCCTTTCTTCAAAGGTGCTGCTCAAACACTTCAAGGATATGACACGTGGTAAGTTGGTGAGACAAGCACTAACAATATCAGAGATCATGACAACAAGTGCTTCAAACAATCTTTCACTTGTCTGGTAGTTACTGCTATGTTGATCAAGCATAATTGTTTGGCTTATTCTATACATGGAATTAGATGCCAGCGTCTTGATGGGCCATTTTGAAGGGATTTCCTTAAATACACATTGATTCGCATATGTCTTCTTATATTCCATAAACCTGTTCTTTGCAGCATCAGCAAGTGCTTCAAGTATTTCCCTTGGGCTGTTTGCTTGTAGGGACAGTTTACGGAGATTCATATCTAGCCACTGATGATAAAGATCAACTCCTAGCCACACTGAGTCAGCAGCCTTCCTGATGTTAAGCAGATCTACTTTTGCATCTAGGTTTTCTTCTACGAGTTTGACATACATGAGGCCCTCATGCACATTATGCATCAACTGTTTGACTAAACTACTTTTGATATTTGGAAGTGCAACTGCAATGCTTGTCAGTGTCACTACAGGGAGAGCCCAACAATTTGGAGGTTCCTCAAATTCTAGAGAGGGAACTAGGCAACTGTCAAAGTCTTGCACTCCCTTGAATCCTTGTGAATTTGAATTTTTCAACAGTTTAAGGAGATGTTTAGGCTGCTTCTTTTTGCCCATCTGCATCCAATGATCAGTAGCATCGCAATTGTTCTTCATTATTATATGAACTAATTCATTCTCACCTTCAAGATGCAGAACAAAACGGCTAAGATCCATCTTTGAGCTGGGCTGAGACTTTGATGTTGAGTCATTTGAAAAGCTGTTGTCAGGTTTGAACTTCTTCTTCAGCTCTATGGAAAAATCACAGAATAACAGAATCCAGCTTACAAAGTAAATGGAGATGAATTGAATTACTTTGCTGGATAACACAATCCCAGTTTGCATTCCGATGCACAAATTAAGAATTTGGTTTTTGGCATCATGGAAAAATTTCCTGCATTGCCGATTTTTTATTCGAAAAACTACTGGGCACTCTTTCAACTCTTCTAGCATCTGCATCCAATATCGTTCTACTTTGAAGATTTTGTCTTTGTAGATTTTCTTCCCTCTGCTCGGGCACCTGAAATTTATGGCAGTGAACCATCTAAATGCCGGGGCAATAGTTCCAACTCCTACTGCAATGGTCTGTGCAATAAGAACTACAGTGGTTGACCACTTATAGTCAGATTCCCCCATACAAAATTTGAATGACCAGGGCATCAAGTAAGATCGCAGCATGGTTTCTGCTAAAGTCATTGCGCTCAGAAGACACAGTGCACCTGAGGCAGTGCACGTAACTGAACGCCCCATCACAAACTGGGGGCTGCAGGTATGAGCCATTATCCAATGTTTCATTAGATCTTCTTTGAGTTTCTTGACCACTGGTCTGTCAGCTTCATTTGAGCCTTCTTTGAGAGTTAATTCGTACTTCTTGATGTACTTCATTTCTAAATATTTCTTGTTGATTGGCACAGTTAAAGCCGAAAAACTCAAGCTCACAAGCAAAACAAGCATGAGAAACATGATAAAAGCATGCTCTTTCCAGAAAATAAATATCACACCAGTACCTAATTGGATGCAGATGTTAACAATCATGGTAATAACAAGAATTCCCAAAGCTGTAATGTTCGAGCAGAGTTCTTTGGTCTCCATGGTTCCAAGAGAAGGCATTGTATTACCCATTATTGTACAAATCAAGACAGCACTGCTAATCTTTGCAAGCTGATCCTGTTTTTGAGGCATAGCAGTGTTCAGATCCACTGAAAATTTGATTGCTACAGCTATTATGGTCAGGGAAGTGGCATTAAGAGAGAAGTACTTGCAAGGGAACCAGAATTTTCTCTGGCGGAAGCCACGAATGGCATCCATGGCCATTGGAACAGCACAGGCGAAAGATGCTGCCGCTACATAGATGCCGATCCATGGCATGGGCTTACTGAACTTTGCTTCATTCAAGTTCCCATCGATGCTACAGAGTCTACCCATCTTCTTCCTGCTCAAACCCTGAATCTTCTTCTGAGCAACCTTTTTCTTGATGGCTGAGAGGTAAGAGCTATCACCTATCGGTTCTATTTCTTCTCCTGAATTGTACGATCAAGAAGTAACGGTTATGTTCCTTCTCTAGAATTATCCGATCTAGTCTCCTCTTTCCAGAACAGAGTATTGGATTTAGTTTAGGTCCCTGCTTTACTTAATTACCGTTTGACACGAGAATGAACGACTGTCGACGAATTTCGAGCAATTATTCGTTGACCCACCAAGCTTTTTGTCCATATTCGCTTGGGCCAAGCAGAGCATAATGGACTTGGAAGTTGATGTTTCCAGAGAAATCGACGGTTGACTCAGCCAAGCGAGTGAAGGCCATAGCATATGCGTCTGACTTGGGTGCTCTAAGCTTAGGCATCCGAGTGTGACCCTTGGGCTGGTGCATGCATTATGAGCCGCTTATAATTAATTAGCATGTCCCCACTGCTGATGAATAAAGTTTGAAAAAATTGAAATGATGTTATTTTTCATCAATCTATCTCTACTGGAGAAAATATAATATTATTACAACTGATAATGTCATCTTACTGCGGCTGACGTGCCTGTTGCCGTCAGATATGTCAGTCAACTTTGAGGTTCTCTTGACTCTTAGGGGAGAATTCAATTCCTTGCAGATGGATTAAAAGTTACAGGCCCTAAAGCTCTTTATTCTAGTCCAGGGTTTTGAAACAGTTTGGTTTTTCTAAGTTTCTTGACTTGTATACATTGACTGTCTGCCTGCCTGCCTGAACGTTGCGTACCCGTATTACAGCTGATCTAGATTTGAAATGGTTGGCCCAATGATTTGCATCCAAATTTCTTTGATTTTCATCATTTCCCACGTTGTTTGGAATGCAAATGTATGGTTAATGCTGTTCAAGGCAATAATTTCATTACATCTTTGTATTTATTAAAATTTTCATCTGCAAAATTCATCTCCAAATTATAAATTATATTTTTCAATTTTTTTTAAAAAAAATTTAAAGTATACAACAAATTTTTAAAAATTATTAACTAAACGAAAAATTTGATGAAGTGTAATGTTATAATTGTTATATTATAGTTAAAACACGTTAAGAATAAAAAGTATTTTTTATTAATACTTTATTTAGCATCTCTTAAAAAAATTATTTAAATAAATTAACGCTATACATATGTTAATTTAATTAGTATATAATTATGTACTAATTTAAAAATCACGTAAATTATTACGTAAAATTATATCTAAACATAAATATAAATATTTATATTTTTAATTTAGTACTAATATAATGTTAATAAAAATAATTGAATGGATACTAATAAATTCATCGTAATAAATAAAATATAATTCATTTCGTATTTACTCAAAATTATACCATTATTATGAATGTACTAAAACAACCTGCAAATATGGTCCTGATCACTATTCAAATGAGTTTATTATAATAATTACGTTGTTGGATTCAAACAATTTTAACTTCGTCGTCCCAGGTAACTTGAGAGAGCTCCCATCTTGTCAACACGTTTTCAATATATATATATATATATATATATAATTTATTTATTTTGTAGGGAACAAATCTGGAAAAATGGTTTGCAACATTGTTGGCGAGTGTAGAAGCAAGCTACTTCATGTCATCACTGTGAGATTATCCGCGGAAAATTCATGTGAAGCCGGTTATAAGTTTCCAACTTTAAATATGACGTGTCGTTGATGTTTTACACTTATAGACGATTGATCGTTTGTAAATATACTCTTTGAATGACAAGTCGTTTAAAACGTGCTAATTTCTGCTTTATTAATGCTATTTGCTGAGGGCGCTTTTCCCCATTGCCGCCTCGCGGAGTACTACTCTAATCTCACCTCCAAACGCATCGTTTTGATTCCCCTTCTAAATTTATCGTTCCAAATTCAATCCTTTGCGATTCGCAGGTACAGTGTCTGCAAATAATGACGACGAGGACTAATTTCTACAAGAATCCTTCTCTCGCTTACAAAAAGGACATAAGCCTCTCTTCTGTTCTTCAAAACTTGAAAGGTAATAAATTCAGTTTCCTTTTTCATATATAAAACATATATTAAAGAAAAAAAAAAAAAGGAACAGAATTGCGCAAAAATTTTCTTCGGTCTGTTAGCCCTTGTTTGATAATTTGGTTACTCAATTAAAAATTTTGTAGCATACAATATCGCCACGGGAAATGCTTCTCCAATTAAAGAACAATCTCCATCTGTAGAGAGAAAGGCCACAGTGAAACGACGTCGCTTGTCGAAACCACAGCCTGATAGGAACTCCGAAATTGAAGAGAACGATGGGCCCATGTCTCATCAGGATTATATTGACAAGAGAAGGCTAATTTTCTTTCTAATTAAGTTCGATATTTCAACCTATTGTATACCAATGATGAGAATTTGATATCCTGCTTTGATGACTTGAGCAGGAAGGAAGTTAGTTCAACTCACTCCTATGAAGAATTAACTGCTGATGTTTTGGTAATTTCAGTGCTTGCGGTTCGATTTATGTGGATTTTAAAATTTTATTTTATTTTCTTTTTAAAAATGTTGATCGCGCTTGTGGCAGGTAACTTCTAACTCGGTTATCAATTTGGTGGGTTATGAAAGTACGCGGCGTTTATCATTGGCTTGAAAAATTGATAGCATAATAAATTTCAATTTATTTGTTCTCGTGTTGACCAAATGATATGTTGAAAACTCAGGTGATGCAAGTGTTTCTTCAGAATGTGAAGAAAAGGAGGATCCTCCATACTCTGGTTTGTTTTTCAAATTTTTATTAGCCATCAGCTTATTGTTGGGTGCAAAATTAATTCAGTTATTAGTAAAGGATGAGTCCATTAATTTGTAATTTCTTTTTGTTGTGATTGGACTGGCTTGGATAAATCGACATGAACGATACCCATTTATTTAAGGGTTCTGAAATATAAGTTGTATTTTTTTGATGGAATTTGAACCTTTCCTTCAAAGCAAGTACAGAACCAGGTTTTAATTGATGTCTTACAATTAATTTCCTTGCATTGATTTGATTTATACTATTTTCCAGGCGAGATAAGTGAAGTTGAAACAATTAAGAGTAGAAGCGAGCAACGCTATCCTATTGCCGGAGAGCCTGCTTGTGTAGTATGTGGTAAATATGGAGAATATATATGCAATGAGGTGGGCTATGTGAACCACGTATTATCTTTGCTCACGTTGTTACCATTGTTTCCATAATCCTAGTGACCTTGTTCACAATTGTGTATGTTTTGGCAGACTGATGATGATATCTGCAGCTTGGAGTGCAAAGCCGAGCTTCTTAAAAGTCTTAAAATCACTGAGGTGCCTTTGCACTTGCTAAAAGCATGTGATGGTTGTATTTTTAGTAGCATCTGTCTATCACTGCCTGTCTTGTAACTTTTATTGTAATATTGAGGAATATTATCTAACTTAAACTGGAAAAAAAAGCTGTCGCGCTTTTGATCTTTTTCCATAGTCCTTACCACATCCTTTTCAGGAGTCCTCAAGCAGCCAAAATCCAGATGTGTCACCATCTACATGTGAAGGTGCCCTACCAATGCCTGAGTTTGAGAAGGACTTTTGGGATTATAATCGTAATCGCTGGTCTAAAAAAGTATCTAGTCTTTGTACATATGAATGGTACATTTCTTTATCAAAGACTTCTTTTGTGCATCATGTATGTAAACATTTTTTTCAATTGTGATAAATGACAATATGGTTGTTTTGTTGCATGCTGGTAGAATGTGCCACGACCACGAGTTAAATTCCTGCTCTAAACTCCTATAAGTGCAACAAGAATGCTCAAATAGTACATGTTTGTGCAACCATCATTTTTTTTTATTTTGGAAAACCAAAGCTGTCGAAAATGCAAATAGGGCATTACCGAAATACAACTCAATATGCTTTTCCTTCCTTTGTAGCCCATACCAACTATCTAGACGATCAATCAATGACCTTCATATGTCCTTAGCCATCCAAAAAAAAAAAAAACTGAGGCCATTTGAACCATGTATAATTAAATAATCAACTGCCTCTATGTCCTCCTGAAGCGGTTGATGATGAAATGACCCTTGCTAATATAATTTTTGGTTTGAGATCTTCTCTAAAGCTGTTGACAAGCCAAATTGCTACTCGAGATAGCGGCTGATGGTGAAATGACCCTTGTTAATCAAATTTTTGGTTTGAGATCTTCTTGAAAGCTGTTGACAAGCCAAATTGCTACTTGAGATGGTTCATTTAGCATCTCATCATCATGAGAACCTCAGTATAGTTATTTCTATTTTATATACTAGATTTTGACTACAGAGTTGTCATTACAGCTGGAAATGTAAGAGGCCTGGGCACCTTGCTGATGATTGTTTGGTCTTGACTAGTAGTCAGGTTTGTAATTATGCTTTAGCCACAATTACAAAAAGTGTGACCTTGTGGTCTCAAGTACTTATATTTTGTTGTACATTAGTTTAGCTTATTTAAAGTTACTCCGACATGTAGGTAGCCATGGGGCCAAACAAATCCAATTCCATCTCGAGAGATCTTCTTGAGCTGTATAGAAGGTCTGTAATATATTGGTTCATTTGTTGTCTTCTTGTAATAGTTCATTTTCATTTGAGCTTGTATTTTTGCTCATCCTTTTGTAAAGAAGAAATATGTTTTTCTTCTTTCATAAATTTACGCCAAAATATGGAGCATAAAACTATATCTCTTTTCTTGAAATAAAGGGATTTTCAGGTGCCTTGATGAGTCGGATGCATGGTAGATTTCACGGACCATATCGACTGACAGTTGACTTTTTATATCTATTTATGATCCCCCCATTATTGATGGATCCTGCCTGGTAGATCTAAATTTTGTTATGTTGATCCCCCGGGCTTGAATATTTTTGATTTAGCCACCAAAATTACCAGCTATAAAGAATTAGTGTTCCATCTTTTCAATTTTCTTGCAAATGTTTGACAATCTTGTTGCTAACATTAATAAGTAACATTGCTTTGCTTTGTCTTTGTGATAAAAAACATGGAAGTCACAGAGATTTCACTTTGTGTCTCATTGTATCTTCAGATGCCACCAAATTGGCAAAAGTGTATCAACAGCAAATTGCAGTGAATGCCGTGGCTTCCTAACTTTGGCCACTTGCCTTGATTGTAGTGCTGTTCTTTGTGACAAGTAAGCAGTAGAAGTCTTGTTAATTGGGCTGACTTTAATTAAAAAATAAAATGATGTGTGTCATCCTATCATTCTGTGATTTGACTGGAGATTTTAATTTGTTTTCTTGTTTCTTGGTGAGCTTTGCTAATGAATATCCTAAATTCAGTGCAGGGCATTTGAATGAGCACATCCAGACCCACTCTTCGCATAAAAAATATTACTCTCATAAACTCAAGCGTCTGGTGAGGATTTTTGTGGCCATCCTTCTAATGATAGATTTATTAAAGCTGATACTTTTGTTTTACTTAAGATCGGCATCATAGATCCGCACCATCGAGTCCTAGTATTAGAGAGCATAAATACTTTACCAGATTTTTTCTTCCTACATCAACAATGGTAAAACTACATGAAGCTCAACAATGATCTGCTATATGAAGTACACAAGTCAGTGGAGTGGATGATCCTTTGTTTGATATGAACTTAAAATCTAACAAATACACTGATTTTATGTTGGCAATTTCATTCAGACATTATAGAGTTGCTTATTTCCCAGTCCTTATTTGTCTCTCTTAATAATTCAAGGCCCATATACATGCAGTTCAATAAGGGCATGGTTTATAGATGCAAATAGAATTTTGATGACGCTTCACCAAATATAGGGTTGATGACATTTTGTTTTCGTCATCATTTTTCATGGCTTGAAGATCATAATGTTAGCGGCTTAGGAAAAAATCCATGGGCACACTCGGCGTGTGCATATGCATTTCTGCTCTAGTGTGTTTGGATTTGGGTATATGCTGCCTATGTTTATGTCGTCCTTCCTAGTAATGACGAAAAAAATGCAATTGATGTAGGTGAAATGCTGTAAGTCGACATGCAAGGTGACTGACATCACAGATCTTATGGCTTGCCAATTCTGTTTTA
Source organism: Swietenia macrophylla (assembly GCA_032401905.1). NCBI lineage: Eukaryota > Viridiplantae > Streptophyta > Magnoliopsida > Sapindales > Meliaceae > Swietenia > Swietenia macrophylla. The sequence continues at coordinate 3,800,983 of CP135568.1, read as the reverse complement.
GTAAAGCCTTTGACAAGTTCAATGATATGTACACTGCAACTTGGTATGTGGATCGAAACTACAAAAGTTGTTAAGAGTTATGCTAGCGTGTCCTATGCTGTGGTTTAATGTATTTTATTTACTCATTTATTTGGAATTACAATTTGTTATTTATGGAGGGGGCTGTTTGAGGGGAAAACACTTTTTGTACTCTTAAGGAAACTGTAATTCCATGGTTCAAGTTTACATAAGGCACTTGTTATATGTCGGAACAATTTGATTTATCTAAATTACCTTGATAAGATAACATTCAAGAACATCCAGTTATCTTTAGAACTAAGATTTGTAGTTTCCCTTTTGGAAATCAATCCTAGCTTAACTTGTCTTGGACCATGGTATGCTTTTGTTTTATTCTTAATCGATTGCATGCCCCTGGTTGTTCTGCAGGAAAGGGGCAGGACTTTCAATCATTTGGAATTCAATTTGCTGTGAAGATCACTTTGAGTGGTAAATACAGTAACATCACAGTAAGTCATTTTCTTCTCCTGTAGTATTGAGCTATTGACTTTGCTTATGGCTTTTCATTGTTACAGGCACAGGATGAATTGTTTAAACGCAGATGTAGAAGATAGTGCTTATATTATCAGTAGGAATGCCAAGGAAGATAAGCATGTTCAGATTAGTGATTTTATTTTCTGATGGAGTCCTGATGACAGATTACTACCTTCTGGTCATTCCTCGGTTTCACCTACCAATCTGCAACATTACAGGACCGTGTAAGACAGGACAGTGAAGTAAAAGCTTCAAATCAAATGGTCTTGCTTCGCCGTGAACTTGATCTTAACATTGATGTTGTGGTTCTCCCTTGTATGCTGCAGGATCTTTGTGGCATGTACTGCTGCAGGATCACTTTGGATTGCTCATGCAACTGGAGACTGACCAGTTCATGCAGATGATGAATATTAGAAAAGCCACTAGCCCTTTTTATAGCATATATAATAACTTTGCCTTATGAGAAGTAACGCATTCACTGCATTGCCATTTTTTTTTTTTAATTTTATTTTTAGTGTTTCATTAACTATGGTCGATGGCCAGCCCTTTGCAAGCCCCTAAAAGAATTTACAATATTATTATTATTATTTTCAAATTTAACATTACCATTTCTATTTGAGTTTTGAAAAAGGCTTGCATTCGGTTAAACAAAGGATAGAGAATTTTAGATATGAGACTTGTGAATCTGATGGTAGGTGCACGGGGCACAAGACAGACATCAAAATGCCTAATCTATGTAGGAGCTTTCTACTTTTTTTGGATTAACGAGCCGCTCATGACTTGAGACCGTGCATTAGTATATTTATATAAGAATACCAGGGATATAATTATAAATTTTATATATAAAAATTAATATGATAATATTAATAATAATATATATATACTTTTTTTTTTTACGTAAATATTAGTGTCTTATAAATATTTTTATTTTTTTTTTGGTATGTACGTGTAGCCACTTACAATTAACACGTTTATTTATTTCAGAAATAAAATTGTACTTTCCGAAGGAAATTATGTGTATTCAAGCAGGACAGGACTGAATTCAACTGTTAGCCGCCCGTGAAGTAGGTGAAGTTTGAACAACTGACCAAGTCACCGTCGCTCTCGAATGTGACCCTGATCTAACAAAAGAGATACGTTCAGAAAATGCTTTGTTAGTTAATCGAATTATTAATTTTATCAGCCTGGTGGTCGCGTTCGTGCTTAAGCTAACGACAGGGTCTTCCGGGTATTCTGTTTTCCTTTCTATAAAATTAAAGCATTAATTTGTCCATACCCATGCCCCTGTTGAAATTTCATCAACAAAACAAGCATTTCTTTTTGTTGAATGATGAACAGATTTGATTCTCCTCTAATTATCTTCAATATAAAAATGGCTTTGCATGAAGCCCACAATCACACACATCGGTAGGTTTTGGTGGCCGGAACATGTCGATTCTTCTGCCTAACAAAACGATGCTTATATCTCAGCCAATAATCTTTGAAGTGACATAATCTACAATAATTAATGAGCAGTTGAACCTGAAGACGGCAGAACATTCAACATGTGGATTTTTCAGAGTCAGAAAGCTGACAAGCTTCAATTTTGAATTCACATTTCAAGGTATTGTTGAGTTGATTATGTAAAGCTTTATGCGTAAGGAGAAGTGCAAGCTCCACCGTGATCATTCCTTATAGAGAAGATTTAAGACAGAGCTCTGTTCCATTGCATGAAATTCTACAAACTACAATGGTGATGCTAACCGAGCAATCTCTCTTGTATTCTGAGAATCTAACCCTTCCTTCGGTAGGTTTCTTTTGATCGAGTTCATATTGATGTTGATATGATTCCCTGCTTTTCTTTATTTTATCAGTTGAATTTTTCAGTTTCAGGTGATAGTGATCACTGCAAACATGGGATGTGCTCAATGTCGACGACGAGTTTCCCAGATTGTTTCAAAGATGACTGGTGAGGCTCCATTCAATCCATGTTGTTTTAGCATAAGAATGAATGTTTAGCCCTTTCAATCGAACAGCAGACAATCTCAAAATTGTGCTGTGTTTCAAAACTACGGTGCTTATTAATTATGTAATTTCAGGAATAAGGGAGTATACAATGGATGTACCCAACAAACTAGTGATTGTAAAAGGGGATTCTGGGTTTTACAAAAAGGTGAAAGAGGACGATTCTTCTGAGATTATCAGTGGCAGTGGGTGTTATGATCCATTGAAATTCTTCTTCAGATCTTTCAGAGCAAATTTACTTGCTTCAATCTCTCGGAATTGGAAGATTAAGCATAAACCTGTCTGATTTGTTCTTCGTTAACCAATCCAAAGGCCATGGAGTAATTGTACACCATCAAACTTATAATACTAGTTAATCATATTCATAACAGAGAAGAAAAACTGAGCAGTTTTAAGTCTTTTATTTTATGCTTAATGATGTAGGGGAAGGCTATATGTCAATCTAAAATCCTTTGTAGTAAAATTTCTTTAAAGGGCATGAAGGGTTAGAGATTCAAATGTTTCCCACACCAAAATTAAAAGCTTGTTATAATTTGATTTATTCTACGTCTACCCATGTTTCCTTGTTTTATCTAATTTTTTAGGCTCATGAGCTATTAATTCATGATTAAATCACAAATATAATTCAAAATCTGGTGCTAATTATGATAATAGTAAAACTGAACCAATATCCGGAGTTCAGACGGTAGTTTATCCAAGTCAAAGCTGTTTACAATAATTTCATACGAAAAATAGAGAACTTCCTTTAATTAATTTACATATTTCTCATAAATGCAACCGCAAATAGACGTTTCCCTCCCCTGCATATAAATCAATATTCTGGTTATGGCCAACTACAGAACGCATCGGAACCAATTGCTATCACTCAATAGTGTCTACCAAAGTTTGCCTTTTTCATCAACTCCCCACCTTGCCTTAATTGGTTTGCTCTATTTCTCTCTCTCTGCGCGCTTCATTTAAAGCTTGAAATCGATTTACTTACCAACTTAATGCGGGTCAGTCATGTAACATTAATGAGCTAAACAGGGAGAGCAAAAGCTGATACGGCTCTACAATTTCCATGTTCTAAAGCTTTTACTCAACGTTTAATTAGACTGGGAGTTGAAACTTTATTTAATTACAACCCAGAAACTGAGAAACAGAACACAAAACACACTTCTAACTGTTAAAACTTTCAAGAAAAATCATTGTAAGTGCTAAGCTCACAAAATCTCATCTCACTGAACATTGACCTGAAAAACATCTTTCCTCTCTTCCTCTTTCACTTTAGGCACAATCACTTTCAGCACACCGTTCTTCATCTCAGCTTTGATCTCGTCAACTTTATACAGATTCGGAGGAAGATCGAGTCTGCTAGAGTACCTTCTCTTCCCAGAACTCTCCTCATCATCTTCACCAGATTCTTTCCCAGCTTCTCCTTTGATTATCAGAGTGTTTTGTTGAACCGAAATCCTGATGTCGTCTTTGCTAAGTCCAGGCATGTCCATTCGCAGTAAAAGTGTTTTGTCGTCCTCCTTCACGTCCCAACCTCTAGGTGAGCCCATGCCACCAGACACAAATGGGTTGTCCATGAATTGGTCCATGAAGTTCAGCACCTGGCTCAGGCTCCTTGGGGGTGAAAAAGGGTCAAATGCATCTGAAATGCCGACACAAGCATCAAATTTTAACAGAGAATAAGCAAGAATTCATGACTCGGAAAAATACATCCATATACGACGTTTATAAACAAACCGAATGTAACTGTAATTGAAAGTTCGAAGTATGTGCTACACTTTTTGGGCAAAGTTAAAAAGAGAACAAGATACTGTCAACGAGCTACAATGAATCAAAACCATAGCAAGTGATGATCTAACATTGCAGCATAAGATTATGCATAAATCAAATTCATTGTGTGTGCTGGATTTGTTTAAATATAATTATGCACGAAAAAAAAAAATTATGCAAGCATGTACAAGGCAGAAGCCTTGACGCTACACTGCTATGCCGCAGCATCCTAACGCTCGAAATCACAAGTACAAAATACCAAATCTGATGTTTGGCAGCCGCGACGCTGGACCGCAGCGATCGACTTATTGTTATAGTCGACCGTAGTTTGAACTGAACGATCATAATTTTTTTATTGTATTTTTATCCTTTTTTTTTATAAAATTTATACTATTTATTAAATTTAAATTTGATCCGATGAATAAAATCGAAGAAATATGGTGGAAAGAGATTTTTTTTTTGTCTATTTATATTTATAAATAAAAAAAATGGGATAGTTCAAAATAATACACAATTTTTTCTCTACTTCTTTAACTTTTAAAAATATAATTATACTGTTATTTTTTTTCTGTAAATTTTTCACTACTGTAATCTAAAGAGGGCAAATAACGCTTTCTTACCTGAGAAGGAGCTGGGGGAACTTTCACGTCGGCGAGGGACAGAGCGACGCTCAACATCGACGTTACGGTCCCTGTCACCATAGTTACTAACGTCCGAAGTGGTGTTCAAGGAGCGAGAGGCAGAGGCAGAGGCAGAGGCAGAGGCAGGGCAGATGAACTTACTAAAGAGCCTGGAGGTGGTGGCCCTTTTCAGCGCAATTGATGATGCCATATTCCTTGAGGATTTTTTCCAAGAAGGTTTTCGTTAATGAGTTCAACAATTTTTGAGAAGATATATATATATATATATATAGAGTGGCAGCTGGAAGGAGAGAGAGGTGACGAGAGAGAGAGAGAAATAATACGTGGAAAGGAAGGAAGGAAGAAAGAAAGACGGCGGAGAAAATTCTAGAGCAAGGTTCGAGAATAATCGGCAACTCCTTTCCTCAGGCTATTTCAAGATATTTCTTCGGTCTCCGTACCTGTGTTGGTCAAACCCTTTTGTTTCCCAGTAGTAGCACAGTCACATTTTCATATTCTAATTATCGTTAACAAGTAATTATTATGACCAATTTAGTAAGGGCCTTACGTTTCATATGAACATTTTTTTTATTATTAATTAAAAAAAAAACCCTTTTCCCTAAACTCCAATTCATTGCTTCTTCTCCCAGGCACTTTCGAATATTTGAGCTAATGAATCTCCAATTTGCCACAGGTGCTCTTAAAGCAAGACATGCATGAGTATAATTTACATTTTTCAGCATTTTCGTCTCTGATAAATTTACCCAGGACTCTAATCAGAAAGGTCCTCCAATTTCTCTACAAGAGTCATAACCAGATTGGTTTTAAAACATTAGACTGTATTTAGCTTTGCAGTTAGATAAAAGACAGAAAACCAAAGTTTTATTCCAAGATAGCATCACCAGGAAAAACCGAGCTGTGAATTTATTAAGAGTCACTGGATTTCCATCAATGGAGTCTCTCAGGCCCAACCACAAATGAAATATACTCATTTTAAATTACAAAAGAATGCATGCTAACAAAAGCACGTGCCACCACGTAATACAGTAAAATTTCATCCACTAAAGAGCACGTAACCCCACCTCAGCAAGCCCCCAACTAATTCCACAAAATCTAACAACTAAACAAAACACCATTCTCTGCTCATTAGTTTTTCTTTTTCCCCTTTCATCATCTTCTTTCGCGGAGGACAAAAGGGAATTCGGATGAAAATTTGGACAAAACTACATAGTGGAAATCAGCTTACGATTTCTTCATGATGTACCCCAAAATTATGCCAAGCAAGCCAATCAAAATGACAAAAATGAACGATACACCGGCACTGCTTTTGCTGCTTTCGCGCCTCAGGAGTTCCTATACATTATAATTTCATCACATAAGCAATAGCCATTGTTCCAACAAACAAAATCACAAGAATGCAGGACAAAGGGCATATCAAAAGCATGCTTATATTTGTGGCAATGAAAGTTTCCCATTCTTTTATTAATTTCCATATACCAAAAGCAATCTCTAAATATAAAGAGGTTAAAGACAGCAGGGCAAATGGAGCATAGCCAATGTGTTTCAAGAACTGCAATTGGGTAAAATTTCCCATAGTATTATTAGGTTTCTTTCCAACAACATCCAAAATTCACCACACCACCTCCCCCTCAACCTTAAAAAAAGGCAAAAATAAAGTCATCCCATATTGCAAAGTGTTCAAGCTTATTTAAAAGATGTTCACACTCTAAAACATCACAAAATCTTTGGCATACAGCATAGAGAAGGTTCAAAATGAAAATGAAACTAAACCCAGCCTGCCCCCTACCATAACCTGAAAATAAAAAGAATGAGCAGAAGATGTTTCAGTAATACTCACCAGTTCCTGACGAAGCTTGTTATTTTGTTGAATTGCATTATTTTTTTCCTCGGTCAACTTTGAGATAAGAGCTTTTGCCTGCAAGATCAAATACTCTCGAGTAAGAAGTATTTATTGCTTGATGCTACAGAAGTTAGCAGCATAATTGCAAGTGAATGAAAGCAATTTAGGGGAGGGGGAATTCTCTCCCTGTTCAAAGCGGAAGGGAAAGAGAAGCTGTAGAATAGTGTTGCAGACATGACAGCATTAAACAATGCAAGCCAAGTAAAGGAAATAATATCTGTCATACAAGTGGTAATTAAGCAACTGAAATGAGCAACTGAGTGCAAAAAAGAAACCCCAGTGCAGAAAGCATAATAATTTTCATTATCATTACAGAGACAAAAAAAGAAAGGAAGAATTCAACGATGAAGCCAAACTTAGTCTCATAGCAGGCACTGCAACTAGCAGACTGATTGCATCAGACGATAAAGAGTTACCTAGTTGGCCAACGAAGGAAATTGCCATCAACTATGACACATCAATCCTGACCACAAAATAAGGAATGTGGAGGAAAAACTCTTCAATATGTCCAGCAATACAAACAAAACCAGAGCTTTGGAAACTCAAGGCTTGTTCAGATATATGCCAAACACACTAATGAGTTTAGCCAGTTCTTATTGCAGGTGCATTCTGCATTTTAGTCTAACACTTAAAGTCGTTCACCTGATCTAGAAAATACACACAGATAATAGAAAGGCAAAATAATTAGCAGGATATACACAGTGCCACAGATGAATTTCGAACTTTACCTCCATGGTTTTGTCTTGAGGTTCAAACTGGTCAGTTAATGCTTTGGCAGCCTGTTTTCACCAAGAAAAAGTATGACATCAATTTTCCTCCGCAACAAAAATGCAAAATTTAAAAGAAAGTATACAAAAAGACAACTCAAGTACTCACAGCAGCAAACTCAGCACCATTCACATGCCCATTTTCTGACACAGAACCCCGAGGCGAAGACCCTTCTTCTGACCCTTCTGGAACGGGAGATGGTGGTCGGGGTGGAGAAACATAAATCACTCTCAATTTGCACTCCTCAACCACATGTCCCGCCTCCTTATTGAACTACAACAGCACACTTGTACAAATTATAAACTTGAAAATATAAACCTGAGAAATTAAACAAAAAATAACTACCATTTCTGCATGGATATCCTTGGCGGTTGCACCATCACTAGTTTTTACACTCTGAAGAAGAAACTTATCCTTGCATTGCATGTCAGCAGGTGCCTCTTTTTGTGCTTGCATAGTAACTAAAACAAGAGACAGCATTCACAAATTATCAATAAATACTGAAATGAGAAGACTAATAAAACTATATAGATAGCAAAATCAAAAGACGTGAACCTATAATATCACACGTGGAACGAGGCAAGACAATCCCGGTGTTCGGACGTACACAATACTTCTTTGGATTTGTTGTTTTCACCTGAACATAATCAACTACAAACTTAGGGAACCCAAATCTACATTTTAATTTGATTGTCCGCAAGGTCAAGGAAAAAAAATGAAGAAAAATGAAAAACATCTCTAATTAAATATACGATCTCTTAGTCAGTACTATTTTAATTAAGCAGAAACAACAATTCACGCAATTGTTAAATGTAAATTTAACAATTTATAATTCCAATGCTCCTACATTTTCCCAGCAACCAAACAGGATATCAGATTGCATCTAACAACAAAATATTTCAACTCCATAATTCACTGCAGAATAGTATTGAAAAAACTAATAGAGAAAATCGATGAATCATACCTTAAAAGCTACATGACTATCGGTTTTATTCGATAATTGAAGAGAACAAGAGATCTGCTTCTTCAGTTCAACTAATAATCACAACATACCAAAAAAAAAAAAAATGAAAATAGCAAAAAAAAAAAGGAATCAAACCCTAGAAAACAAAAACAGATCCAGAAAGAAAAATTACAGGGAAATTTCAGCTCCAACGGCTCGATGCTAAGAAGCTCTCCCGTACTCATTTTTGAAAACAATGTTGACTGTTGCGGAGAGTAAAGATCAGGAAAAACAATAAAGCGGGTGAACGAATCTGTTTTTATTGTTGCTGAAAAACTGCTTTTCAAAATAAGATTGGGCGGAGAGATCGAGAAATTGAGGTACGGAGACTTGCAGCAATAATTTATGACGATAGCTTGAGAAAATATTTTTGGCTCTTTTTTTTTTGGTTGGTTTTCGATGGTTTTAACGGAGAAAGATTAATGAACGTTCCAGGAAATCATTCATTCGCGTAAACCTCGCACTCGCCATTCTTTTTGGCCTGTGCTTTGCTTTGGTTTGCCTTTTCAGTAATTATTAATTATTAATAATTAATTTAACAAGTTGAGAATAATATATTGACGGGGTTTTAAAAGAAATCGGATTCGGGTCAATTTTGTACTTTTAAACTAATTGCATTGAAAATTATTGTAATATTATTTAGGCAAATAATTATAGTTAATTTTTATATTATTGAGGAGAAGAATCACTTGATCCTCATTTTGCATTGGAAATTGAATTAACAAACACATGGGTCAACAATGGAAGGAATTAATGCAATTGGCTGAGAGAGTTTCCTTCCTGGCTTACAATGCAAATAAGCAGTGCTAGTACATATTCAGTTTCAGTAGGACAGTCCCATTGAATTAGCACCAATGACATGCCACTCAAACTCGAAGAGAAAAAGAAATGAATTAATTAATGGTAATGAATTACAATTTTATTATGTAATAAAATTATTTAATTAATAAAAAATTTTAATTATTAATAATAAAAAATTAAATATAAATATTATTTTTAATTAACATAATTTAAAAAATTAATAATAAATAAATTTTTTTATTAATTAAATAATTTTAATATATCATTCATATTGATGTAATAGGATCGTTTCATTTAAAATTTTTTTATAAATAAATAAATAAAAATAAAACATAAATAAAAAAATCTTTTTTACTAATTTATGTCTTTTTTTTTTTTTTATATTTAGATAATTATGCCACATTATTGACGATGACGACGTAATTAAACTATCCTAATACAAGGGAAAAAATGGCTGTCTCCAGCAGCAAAAGAATTATTTCTGAGAGAAGTTGCAACTTTGCATTACCATGCATTTGACAAAAATGAGAAATGCAGATTCCATATAATGCGACAATGAAATTCAATAATCAACATGTAATAAGAATTTAGCATGATTTGAAGGTGCAATTTGGCAGTTGGGCCAGTATCTAAAGCAGTTAAAGTGTCAGTGTCCGAGGAATACTTTCAGATTGTTCTGATCTGAGTACTCAATAAGCCAAGCCAAAATCTTCAGAGGAACTGTCTGTTTCCAATATGTATGATTCTCTCGGTGGCCTACCTTGTAAGCAAAGATTCCCGTAAAGTTCAAATCATTTGCTTTCTTCTCCAAACAAGCATTGTGCAAGAGAATCAATATAGATCAGGTGATTTCGGATCATACCTGTCAATGTTATTGGTTTAATCTTTCAGATCTTCAATATGCTGCACAAGTCCTTTCAAGACCTGCGAGAGGCAAAAAAGAGAAAGAAAAAGCCTGAGAAAAATATAGAATGCGAGCAACAAGTTATAACATGGAGAAACATTTTGACTCACCATTTTTGTGCCCTCAAGTGCAGCTTCCATTGCCTCAATTTCCCGTGATGTAAAAATCATCAACATAATTTTGCATTAGGCTTTAAATTTCTGCTGCAACGTCTTTAAGCGCAGCTTCCAATGCCAGGATCTTTTTCGATGCAAGCTTATTTGTGTACGATGTTTCTCCATTTTGTGAATCCTCCTGATCTTGGACATTGTCCTGCATTATGTTAAATCAAGCCTTGAATACTGCAATTAACTTTTGTCTTTTAACAGAAGCAGCAGAAATGGAAACTCTAATTAAGTTCTTGATTGAGAGAATTGTTCCTCTCTTTTTTTTGGCACATCACACAAACAGTATTCAAGAAATTAACAAATTCATATGCGCAAAGCATACATCCATGCATTTGGTATACAATACAACCAACAACTTCTAATGAAACATGAGCAGATATGCTAGCTACTGTGGTTCTGCTAAATAAATTAAATGTCAAATGTAGCCATTCGTTCTGAAAACCATTGAAGTTTTCTCCAAGTAGAGGATAAGTGGTGCGCTGCACAATTGGAGAAATTCAAGACAACAAGTATGGCATATCAGTTGATAAAGCATCTTCTGAATCCTGAAGTAGAAGATATCATCAGGGCAGCTTTTAAGACATTATGTTGTGCACGTAAAGCTGCTTTGAAGTGTCACTATTGCCTCAATAATCCATAGACAGAAAACTTAGTTTCCTGTTGATGACCTCAACTCTTGCTGAAAATCAATATTGCCCCTCCACACGGCATATTTAGGATTAGCTAGATACTCTGACCATAGTTTTTCATGAACTGAGGGGCCTCAAAAATGTAAAAGATATCATGCAAAATACATTTATAAAATTGAGGCAGAAAGTTTTTGAGGGTCAGTTGGTGAGGTATAAATGAGGTTTCTCGGTTCTCACCATACTGGTAGGCAAAACATCTTCTGAAGGCTCACCTCCATTTCCTCTGAAAGTATCCATTTCTTCTGTGGCAGAAAATGCCTACCAGAGATAAGTGAAAAATCCATCTAAACCAAGTGACATAATAAAGTGAACATGTTAGACATTGTTCATTTTAATTCTCAGGGATCTGTCATCCATTATAACAAGTTAATAATGTCTTTAAATGAACTGGGAAATTGACCTGAATAATTTCTGTAATTTCTGGATTACTCCAGGGCCCTTTGTCACTGAGCAAGCAACCACCATAGTCAGAACATGCGCAGTTTCCAACCTAGAAAACTTGGCAAATTACTGCAGAATGGAATAATAATCTTTAGTAGGCCCGATATATTCAAAGCTCTGATAAAATATGAATCATGAGCAACATGTACTAATTCATTCACACAAGCAAACAGATTTGTGCCAGACATGTTATCTTTGATCAATTTCAAGCAGGTTACTGAGGTAGTTGTAGCCCAGCACCTGAAATATTAATCAACCCAGAAGTTTAAAATAAACCATTTGAGAAGAAACCACAACCACAAAATTCATATACTACTCCAATCCCGCCAAACGCGAAACCAAACATAATTAGTTAGAATTGGTACTTGAATTTTCGTTGATGTACATGCATGAAGAAAAGTATTGAGTACTTTCCATAGCATTCAGAACCCAGATCCATCATTGACTGTAAATAGACTATTTGGAATCTATAAGAAGATCAATTGCCAAACTTTATCAATTGATACATAACTGTTCATAAGTGGACATGGCATCATCTATAATTCATGCTTATTTTCATATGGTTGGTCTGTCCTTAGGGAGAAGATAATGACATCCACATGCCTCCGGCAAGTAGTTGCTATCAATCCTCTGAATTTCCATAAAGAGATGTCTTGCTGGCTTGGAGAAATTGCTTACGAACTTTACTATTTACTCTTTGAGCCAATATAACCTTAGATAATATCAGTAAATCAAAACTGAGTACAAATTAATTAATCAAACATATGATCTGTGATCAAGGATATAGTTCTTGAAATAAATCTGAGGTCTACCAACAAGAAGTATAACATCACTATCTAAGAAAATTTTCGCAGACAGAAATCTATGGATGCTTACCACTCCTTCGACGTCCAAGATACTTGTAGTTGAAGCTATATGTTTCTTGGTTGCAATTGAACAATTAGAATATCTCAAATTTAAGGTTTTCTCTTGTTCAGACACATGATACCGAACAAATCTTTCCATTGTTGTTACTTGCAATAAGGCATCTAGATCTACCAGTCCAATCCTTTCAATGTATATCTGTCTACCATGTTTATCGACTCCATGAGGATAGCATTTTTTGACCTCTGCGTACTCCCCAAATCTATATTCCTGCTGAATTTTCAAAATAAATTAATCATGTTGAAGAACAGAACACAACAGTAAACAGCTAAATGATACCTTAGGCCAACCCCTAACGTAGAATCGATATACCAAACAGGTAGGAGATGTAATATCTTCTTATATTGAAACCCCAATGGATTCTAAGAAAAATGAAGGTCTTTCCAGCAACCCTACTGTAATATTGTTAGACAAAACTTCAAGATAGTAAGCATAACTTGACTTACTAGGGCTGCTATGCAGCAAATTGCCTGGAAAGTGGGATCCTTAATATTCAAAGGAAACCAATTTCCTTCAATTTAAAGAAGACTTGTTCTTAACAAGCATCATTATCATTGTATTCCGAGCATTTATTAAACCTCATTTGGTAGCTATATACGACCAATGCAGAATTCCAAGTACAGCTTCATAATTTGGATCTAATACAATGTCGTAAAACCAAATAGATTATATGCTATTGTCAACATAGCTCCAAACATAAGATAGGATAAGAGTTTATTCGGAATTCACCTTGGAAATTGCATCAACCCCAAAATCCTCACGCCCCTTGAGATAATTTAAAAACATCTCCTTCGATTTTGAAATATCAAAATCTGTCATTCCTAGAAATTTGGAACCACAAAAAAAAAGTGCTTCTTGTGATACAACTACCAACCGAAATAATGTACAAGAACATGATATTATGCATTATTCTGTAAGACTTGCTGTACACAAAGAATTCGGAAATGAAAGTGGAAATCTCCATAAATCTCAAAATGACACAATTTCTTTTCTATCAGAAATGTTAGCATTAAACTTGCCTTAAGAGCGTGTGATAGGCACTGTGCTTTGCTGGTAACTGGTCCTCAAGAAATAGTAATTCTCGGAATGACTCAACAAGTTGTTCATCTTTTGCGTCATGAGCTCCTCCAAGAACTATTTGCATGCTTTTGCTCCTTCCTATTTTCTTCAACGAGTCTCGAAGCTTCATTGGGTAATTTAACAATGAGTTGACGCCAGCTTTTGATGATGAAAGAGGCTTGTCTCCTTTCTGAGCGGGGAGAAACCAATATGTTTCAATGGGTGGATGAATAGATTTAGTCCTCCCGATTTCTTCGCAGTTGACTACCTCTAGACACAATTATTTCCCTATGAGTTTACTATGTATTCAGCTCAATTCAACAAAGCAATATGAATGCAGCAACAAAAGTATTAGAGAGAAACTGCCAAAGAAACTGTATGTCCTCGTAGAATCGAGTTCCAATGCTTTCTATCCCTAGTAAAGAATACTGCATAACATTTCAAACCATCAAACTTCGAGTGGCATCCTCTAAGTCGTCAAAATAAAAAATTAAGGAATAAGTCACAGGGAAGTTTCACACAAGTTGATTAGAAGAAAGGGAAAAGAACAAGAAAAATCACCATGGAAAACGCTTGGAGAGATCAAATAACCTAAAAACATTTTACAAATGAATTAAGAGCGCATGTGAACCACAAATTTGCAAATACAGAATCAACTCAGACCCATTAAAAGAAACAATTCCAATTAAGAAATAATGTCAATAGGTCGTGCACTGGTTTCTCAAAACCGAAAACTGTTTTCACAACTCAGCAGCAGTAGATAAAAGTAAGTGATAAAAAAAAGGAAAAAAATTTTGAATCGACAAAATTGAAGTCAGTTTGAGTGACAAGAAAGTTGATGTCATTTAATTCAAATTTAAAAAATTTAAACTGAAAGATTAGATAAAATTATTAGTACTAAGCATGTAATAGATGATATGACCATTAGTCAAGCAATAAATGCCTTTTTATTGCTTCCAATTTTCTTCTAAAACTTCGTTAGTTGAGAATCAAAAGTGCAGGAAAGAATGAAAGGGACTAAACAAAACGGAAACCAATTTACCCAGAAGGATATAAAATGAAAAGATTAAAGCAACGGAGAAGAATCGAATCTATGATTTTGTTTTACTGTCGAATGATTGAGTAACAACAAAGAAAGCATATAATTCCATTTCCCGCAACAACACAAATGGATTGAAAACGAAGCTGGTAAATTTTAAATCACAATTTAGGAATCGAGTTTGCTATGTAGGCGGGAGAAGGAACCACTCCGCAACTGACGAGTGCCAACTACTTTTCAGAAAATACACCCCCTAACTCGATTAAAATTAAATCAATATCCTACTCCAGTTCAATCCGATATTCAACCGTTCGTATAATTTTATGCAAGTCATTAACACATCCCTCACCGTTAATTGTTTCGTTAAACTTGATCATTAAGAATGAAATGGATATTATAACGAGAAAAGATTATGAGAAATCAAAAGCGTTGACCCACAAATAATGCTTAATTTTTTTGGTTAGTTTAATTTATAAAAAGCAATGTTAAAAAAGAGTGTGGTTGGATAAACTTAACAATGCATTTTTCTTCCCTTATTTTTTTTATTATATGATAAAATTTATCGAGAAAAACTCGGCATATGAATCTATTTTTATAATTGTTAAGGGCTGTGGGTGGTTTGCATATAGTTAGAAGGTATTTTGATAATCACAAATTTTTTATTTGTTATTTTTAACAGAAAGTTCTTATGTCTTTTATGTAGTGGTGGCATAGAGAACAATTGACACAGATAATTAATTAAAAACTTTCGAAATTTAAGACTCTAAGTTTAAAACTAATTGAGAATTGTTATTTATTTTTTAGTTCAATATTAAGGGGTTGTGGATGGTTTGCACATAGTTGTAAAATATTTTGATAATTATAAATATTTTTATTTTTTATTTTTAATAAAAAATTATTGTACTTTTTATGTAGTGACATAGAAACACCCGACACAAGTAATTGACTAAAACTTCTAAAATTTGGCTCTTAGTTAGAATTTCAAGTTTAAGATTAATTATAAATTATTATTTATTTTTTAGTTTAATATTAAACTCAATAACTATTACACTTCTAAAACTCGCCTAAAACTCTCAAAATTCAGAACTACCTTTATCTACAATAAAATTGAAATTAACTCAATCTCAATACAATCATATATCTATAAATTACACAATTAAAGTAAAATATTTTATGTCATATATGCATCCAAATAAGAACATTAAGTTTGTTATGTGACAAAATTATGAGAAATAGCGCGGTTGATATATGATAAAAAGTATAAAATGGTCATTAAGGCGAAATATGTGAGATAAAGATAATGAAATCTCATAAAATTAAAATAATTAAATAGGTTTCTTCTTCCATTGAGATACCAAGCTTCTGAAATCTATAATATTTCTCTTGTGTGTGTGCCATTTAAATTAGTAAAGATTTAGAAGTTGTTATCTTCCATGCATATCTTTCGATCGTTCAAGATTTGGGTTGTCATTTTGGCCGTTTGTCTCAGTTATCAAATCCTCTTCTCATCGCCTTTGCTTACATATTTGAAGGCAAACTTGAGTTGCTTCCACGACAACAATCTGACAACAACATGGGGCGTGGAAGATGGAAAGTTCTATTAATTCATGCACAAGGTACGTCGGATGTGAATGAATGAACATTGGATTATGAGGTGAGAACTAGGAGGATCAATGCTTAATTTAATGCATTGGATCATGCCCTGTCCATTGATTTCAAAATATACGAAGATAATAATAATTAATGTAAAAGGTACAAAGGGTTACGTTTTCTTGTCGTGGGAAAGCACTGAAATCAAATCTAAGCAGCAGCAAGTGAGCGCCATATGTGCACGGCAATTTCCACAAGAAGGACACGAATGAATGGATATGTAATCTATAATCTGTAATCTGTCGTAAATGGCAGAGTTGTTGAGACCAATTTCTTGAAAAAGAAAAAGATGGGAGCAAATTTGATGGTTAAAATTGCTAAAGATGTGGCCCTGCCACCATGACCATGACCATTTCAGGCACAAAAAGAGTAATGGGTGGTTTTCTATTTATGTCAATGTACAAATTCTGTGTACACCGAATGTAATGGTTTATATTTCTTATGAATTTTCAAAATTACTTTTAAAAATGTAATTTTTATTATTTAAAAAATTTAATAATATATGATAAATATAACATTTTATAATTAAATTTTATTTATTTATTTTTCTTTAAACAAAGCACGTTTGTTAAAAAATTAAATCTTAATCATTTTTAATCATGATTCACACTTCACATCCACCATCTTAATTTTATTACAATTGAAAATAATTTTAAATTATATTTATATAAATTAATAAAAACACTCGTGTCCAAAATCTAGTCACGTGTAAAACGTGCAATGAAATGATGAAGGTTGGCCAAAATAGTTAATTGATCCTTAATAATAACAATTATTTCCCCGATTCTGTCGGAAATTCCCCGATTCTGTCGGAAAGCGAAGGCCACCAAAAAGAGTGGAGCCCGCACGGGGGGTTATCTGGCCCCCCACGTGCACACGTATGGGGGACAGCTAGCTGTAGTCAGACACTCAGACGCGACGTAATTTTGAAGCACTTGGGAAATCGAGAACGAGTTGACGTCATGTCCAAACAAAAAGTTTCTGGGCGGCGTCTCGTCGTTTTCGCCACGTGTTTGGACGACGTGGCAAGTCAAAACAAGACGACGGGAGTTCATCACTATCTTAATCTACAAGCTTGTTAAAGTATAATGTTTAATTAGAATTTATTTAAAAAAACGAAATTCCGGCCACCTGCCCCAACCAAAGCAATAATGGCCCTTGATGTAGCTCAAACTAACGAGGTTTTCTATACCTTAAGCGAAGCAAAAGCGCTTTCCGCCCAAAATCAAAAACAAAAAAGTGCTTCTATCAGGACAGGCTTAGTGGATTAAAATAGTCTCACCTATGACACTCGTACGATTGGAGAAACTGAGAATGATGGAGCATCAGGATTAGTCAAATGGGTCGGTGGAAGGAATCAGAAACAGTGGGGTCTAGTACTGGTTGACAGCTGGTTTGCATGACTGAGGTTGACAGACATGGAACAAAACTAACTGCAGCTTGAATCTTTTGAGTTTGGATAGTGCACAACATATCTCCTCCGCCCAAGCCATGCTATTGGATGACGTCTAAAGTTAACGGACGGAGTCAATTTTGGGATGACTCGTGAGAAGCTAATTCGTACGACAGTGTCTTCGTATTCTACTTCCCATGACTGTAGACGAAGCCTAACAGATTGGAAAACAGTGATTGATTATGGACGACGGGGAGTTGAGATCACGTCCAAGTCCAACTAAGGCATACATTTTATGAACAGTGAAAGCCATCAAGATTCCAAATCTGGTGAAGCGTAAATGACAACCCAATGGATTCACGCAGTATTCATTTCTTGGCTGAGGGTTTACGCAATTAGCTTTAAATGCTCCTCCTGCTACACAATGTAGTTCATAACTACACAGTTACGAGGGCCCGTTTATTATTGATGGCAAGGCAAACAAGATTAGCATGCGCCTGAAAGGAATCCGATCAATACCAACAGGAAAGAGAGTAATCTCACTATATCAGAAGATAAAATCTGAAATATTTCGTGGCGTCCCCACCCGGTCTTAATCAGTGAGGAAAACTAAAGCTAAATACTTCAATAAAAAAAAAAAAAATTGCTTTCAGGTTTCCAAGTCGGCCATGGCTGAATGACAGGAAAGAAACGCTACTGCAGAAGTTTGTGTATCGTAATGGGTTGGATGCTTTCCACGCATCTTCAATTCAAATTGCCTTCCTAAAGGCTTTGCTTGCAATGGGGTAAAGCCATGAAAATCAAAGATTGTACCAGTAAAGAATCCATTAGAAACAAGATTATTCAAAACAAATATCACAAATTCACAGCAAGCGTTTCGCAATATAAACATATCGAATCATTTATATTCAGATTGCAATTTACATAAAGTTCTTATAGACAAGCTCCATCTGCGTCTGCACTTCATGTTTTGCTTTCCACACCCACCGTATCGACAAGGTCAAAGTATAAACATTTCTTAGATGTACATTATTTGTGGCGTCCGTAAAGCGAAAAAATATAAGTGCTAATTCACCTTGACCTTCATCCACTCACAAATTACAACCAGCCCAACTTCTAATTCCACTTTAACCAGACTTTAGGTCAAACGGCCAACAAAAAAAGTCAATCCGGCGCACGTTAGTTTTTATTCAAGCTTTCCCACAAAGATGCGCATTGCCTCCTTGCAAATCCAACCTTGCCCTTCTCCAAATCATACACCACCTCAAACCCCTGCTGCTGGTAATTGCCGAGTGTGGCACCTGGCCCACCACTCAATTCCTGGTCATCACCACCGTTCATCAGCATTAAACACCCCACTTTTCTTTTCTTCTGCGTCCCATCTCCAGCGTCCAAAAACTCGTCAAAGTAATTCTTCCTAGGTAACACCACACTAGATTTACTGCCCACAAAATGCAACTCCACGGTAGGCACATTCACCACCTTGTCAAAGTAATAACATGGACTCAGTCCCGTCTTCTCCTCAATCTGACTCGCCCGCTCATGGACTCGCCCCAGTCGGCGATCGAACTCAGTCACTACTTTCTGGTACAAACTGGCTGGCAACATTGTAAAAGTCGTCCCCGAATCCACCACCATTCCTCCATTTCCCTTTCCGTCAACACTTTGCAAGAACCCAGGTGCCGGAATATTCTTCTTTCCGACAGAAATTCCCTCAAGGCCGACAGAATAAAAATAAGGATATTTAGGATTGCCTAACATGTTCGTATACACAAATTCAGCTTCTTCACTGTTTACACGCTTTTCTTTATCTTCATAACGTCCCAGAATGAGCGGACTCGGGAGGCGAGCACGGTCCGAGTCCAACGAGTGAGAAACTAGACAGTAGGAAAATCTATTCCCAAGCTGAGGAGATAAAGAAGTGAGTTGAGCCGGAAAGGAGAGCAGACCACGACCGAACCCAGCAACACCGACGGGTTCAGCCAGAGTATTGTGGGCGCACCCAAAAGTGAAGTGGTCAAGAACTAAAGGTTTTCTTGAAGAAATTGGCACAGACAAAGAATCTTTATAAAGCGTAGCAATCAAGCTGCCATCACCATAAGCGTAATAGAAAGGCGGGCAAGAGAAAGATTTGCAATCAGAAGTTTCGATAGAATCCAGAGGGCAATTGGCGATAGCACACAAGTCGGATGTTGGAAGAGCAGAGTGTGCTGCGGAACATGCAGGGGATTTGCATGAAACTTTCGAAGCACTTGAAGATATGTTGAGAGGTGGAGTGGGTTTTTCTTGTTTAGATTCGCACAGAATGCATTCAAAAGGGTGGCAAGGGAGCCAAACCAGGTCGGAGCCGGTGTCGAGGTAGAGGGAAACAGAGGAGGAGTTGCCAAAGGCAAAAGATAGAGTATAGTCACTGCCAGCGGAGAGAGATAGGGAGACTTCTTGGTGGCGGTGATGTTGGTTGAAGCGGGCGGCGGAGCGGGTGGTGGTGGATTTAAGGAGGTGGCGAGTGGAGGTGAATTGGGTTTTGGAAAGAGAGTGGGTTAAAGGTAGTACAAATTCAGACGATGATACAGAGAAGAACGCTGATAATAAAATCAAAAAGCGAAACATGAAGAAAGAAGTAGCCATATACGAAACGTGAAAGCAACAGAGGAGAAGAATATGGAGTTGTGGACAGGGACAGAGGAGAGCGCGCGTCTCTCAGTGGGCGAGGGAAGCTTCTGATGGCCTTACGCTATGCGTGAGGAATGTTACCTGGGTGTTGTACAAGTGTTAGTATTTAATTAATTAGGTGATTATCATTGTTATCAAGTGACAACTGTGAGGTGCCTCACTGTTAATGATTTGATGCAGCGAAGTTAATATTAGTTGCCTTCTTTTTCTTTTCCGATTCGCCAACTATCCTCACCTAGTTAAAGCCTGACGTTGTGTTGGGTGTCTACAGGAGAAAGTCCGAGGCAGGTGAGACCCTCCTTTTTTTTTTTTTTTTTAATAGATGTATTCACTGTATCAATATATCTAGATGGCAAGGTTGTCCTGTGAAGACTTTCTCGTCTAAAATAAGTGCTCTTGTGGTGAAATGTTACTGGTGTAAATTCGTTTTGAAATTTAATGTTGTATTCTCGTGAGTGATAATATTTGCAATTCGAAGTGAAAGGAATGTGTGTATTATTTGTTTTATTGGGGATTAAATGCTCCGCTGTATGGACTGATGAATTTAATGAAAAGCTGCTGCTCGATGCTTACAAATGTCAATAGGAAATGCAAGTTTGTCGTTCTATGACGCCTGCGATAACTCAATGGATCCGTTAATGCACTAGCAGATTACTCTAAACACTCCCTTAATTTAACTGCAAATGATATATTTCCAATTGCAACACTCTCAAGCAACCTAGCTGCGTGAACCTTGTTTCCCCCTTGTGGTCCACTGAATCCACCCACTAGACACTGTCCTCCTGTTTTTATGCCCCTAAGATTCACTATCCTCAAACATCTGCAGATTTCAGCTAAATTGCTTCTGCGAGGGTCCATTGACACCATTTGATAGCCATGGATGAAAAAGGAAGGTAAGATTACACAAACTGGTTCAAGTCGTAAAAATAATTGTAATTGTATAATTTTATTATATTAAAATGCTAACGCAATAACACATTTTCTCGGAAAAAAAAATACAATTCCGTACTCAGGAAAGATATAATTTTTTTTTTTCCTGAAGAAAGATATTTTCAGCATTCAATGCAAAACTCAATTGCCGGTAAACAGCGTTTGACTTGCCAGCTAAGCCAAACCAAGACCAAAAGAAGTTGACACTTGGCATAATGAGCTGTCATAATTAGTAAGGAACTACGCGCCAAGTAGAAGTCTATTCGCGAGCCCAAGACACAGAGACCACTTGTCAACATATTTAACCAAAACAGGACGAATACCGTAATGGTCATGCATTGCAATGCATTATTTATACGTTTGTTCAAATATATAATATAGCTGTACTTGTGAACCCAGAGCCACGTATAAACATTGAAGAAAGGCTGCTCTCCATCAACCATTCCCATGATTGTATGGAAATCATGGACGCCATGCTACAAGGGGGAGAAGTCTATGACGTCTACCACCTACTCCAGTCCTTATTCATTTTATTGTAATAGCCAGCTATACTGAGTCCCTTACTTCTCGGCCTTTTTCCAAACGAGGTTCAAGTTAATTAAGTTTAGACAACTCTTTATTTAGGCAGCAATTATTTAAAAAAAAAAAAAAGAAATTGTATCGATGATCGGCAACTACTTTCTTACTGGAAAACATATCAGGGGGGGGGCCAAATTTGTTTATTATAACTCTTTGTTGCGTGATTGTGTTAACCTAATGGGTGAGACATCAATAATTTATTTGACACATTTTCTTAGTCTTAATTATTTTGTTTTGAATTATTTATACGATTTTTAGTTTAGAATTTTAGGTGTCTTTTGCGTTATTTAATTTATGGACTTTTTGTCATTTTGCAGGTGTTTAATTATTGAATTAGGTTGATGTTAAGAGTGGTGTGAAGAGCTAAAAGTTCGGGCTAAGCATAGAGAGTAATTCTAGTTGAACTAAATTAATTAATCCTAAACAATAACTGATTTTTGGATTATATCTAGAGCTACAGACCAGTATTCTTTGATTTGCTGGAAAGCTAAGTTATAAGCCTACAACTTTTATGAAAAACCCAAGACCCAATTTTGCTTATCTAGTTTTTGGTCCATATCTGGAGTTCTACGAGTCAAATTAGGGCAAGGTAAGATACATTGAAAAGCTAAGAGAGAGGCCTAAAACTCTCATGAAGGTACTGATATCAAATTGCGTTCGTTTTGATGCTCAAAACATAGCTGAAAGTCTAGTTACAAAATCTGCCCAAGATCTTAAAATTGAAGAGCAGTTAAAGAAAATCTTTTTTTTTTTAAATTGGAATGGACATTATGTTTGACAAGTAATTGCAAGCTTGCAGACGAAGGAAAGTTCGTTTTGGGGGATAAATAAGAGGAAAAGAAAGAAAGAAGGATGAGAAACGAATTGAAAGGGAAAAAAAATAAAAAAATAAAAAGAAAAGAAAAGAACTCTTGATTGAAGATTTCATAGTTCCTTTTTCTTTTAAAATTACAATTAGGAATGATAATTTTATCTATAAATTTGTTACTATTTACTCATCGTAAAATAAATTTAAAATATCTTTTAATGAGTTTAGAATAAATTTAGAAAAAAAAATTAAAACTCGTAACGAATTTAAATCGAATATTGAACACCGATAAAATATTCATGAATATTTTCGATGAATATTAGCGGATATTTAATTTTTTTTTTTTTTTGTGCAAAATGCATGAAACAAAGATCGGGTTTGCTTATATCCTACACTTGCAAATCAACATAAACTCCTAAATATAAAGCCTTTTCCTTCTCATCTAAACAAATACCACAGGTTGTAGTTTCAAGTTTCGCCCGTTTAGTCTTTCCCTTCTATTGCCTCAACTCTTGGACTTTGAATGAGTTGCAGAAAATTTTCAAATATTTTATTTCAAATTTGTGATTTTTTTTTTAAAACAATTGATGATTTATCTGAATTGGGTTTCTTTTTCTTGGGAAGAAAATCAATGGTTTGTTTGTTTGAATCTGTGTTGTTTCCACAAGCTGATTGATTGATGTATCAGTTCTGCTTTTCTGCTTATTTTGGATCTTGACAAGTGATGAAGGCTGTTTTATGCTTACACCGATGAACCGTGTAGACTACAAACTTGGCTTATAAATCTGATGCTATGTTGCTTGATAATCTTTAATCTTTTTTATTTGATTCAAGTTTTTAACTTGTTTAGAATTTCTAGTTGAATATGTCAAATGAGTTTTGCTTTTAGTTTGGAAGGCAAATGATGAGATCAAACATAATCACTACATATACCACCCACTGAAGTCATTTGAAGACAACAACAACCCTCAAATTTTCTGATGTCTTCCTTATTTTGATTTGAACCATTTTGCTTTTATCAAATGTCTTTCGTTCACTGTTGCTTTGGTATTATTGTTCTGCTATGCATTCTTGCTGTTCGTGTTATTCAAGGGTGAGAAATAGCAGACAAGCTGTTTGACACTGACGCCGTGTTGAATACCTACAGTTTTCTAACTTGGGATTACCTTTGAGATGTCACATAATCACTCCATTTTGTATCTATTGATTTTTCACTCCATTCTTTCAATAATTTGCTTTCTAGTCTCCGATGTTGCTAGATTATTAAGATTGTAATTATGTTATTCTTCTTTGCCATTATGAAGTTGCTTCTAAATATGCCCTTGTCTATGATATAATATGCATCTTCGGAGCCCAATTATGCCAGTTTCATTACTGTTGATTTGTTTCCGTTAGAATGCTTTGGTATTCAAAGTACATACCTATTCTATTTTTGATCTAATTTAAACAAACATTTCTGTTTCTAATGAATTGCAATTGGTCAGACTCAACTTTTATTGTCAAAAACATACCGTAATTCTGATTATGAATGGTGGAAACTAATGTGAGAAATATTTTTAATAATACTTTTAATTAGATAAATAAATATAATATTTAATATTTAATAATAATATAAATATAATTTCATAATACAAAAAATATTAAAAATTCATAAAAAAAAAAAAAAAAAAAAAAAAAAAAAAAAAAAAAAAAAAAAAAATGCAATAAAGACGATTTAAGTTTTTTCAGTAGATAAAAATTTGATAATATTCGCTCTTTTAAACTCACTTCGCTACTATCTCTAATCACAACCCTTCAATTCTTCAAATTCTCATTGTCTTGTCCTCTTTCTTTCTTCCAATCAAATTTTCCTCCTTTATTCTTTCTTTTCCTCTTGTTTAAAAATTACAATTTTATCTATAAACATACAAATTCACTGGTATCAAATTCTAATAGGCTATCTTCATTGATTTAATTTTTATATATTATTATTTTATTTTTAAATATGTATTTCCACTCAAAATTTATTTTATTTAATCTTTAACTTAAATTAAAATTTTTTATTAAATTATAACTCTAACTCAATATATATGCAATTTATGAAAGAGTAATTAATAAAAAGAATGGAGAAAAATTATAAATTACTGCATATATATATATAATTGTTCTAGATTTTACTAAACAACAAAAAGAAAATCAAATAGTAATTTTTTCAAATTATTATTATTTTTTTAAATTATCATGCATTCTACATATATCAGCCCAAAACCAACCTAATTAGACAATTGAATGCCTGTAAAATATCTAGACGTCCTAAATTAAATAAATGTAAAAGAAACCTAAAATTCTAAACAAATAAATTAAGAAACATATAAAATAATACAAAACAAAACAATTAAAATTAAGAAAATGTGTGAAATAAATTCCCACATCAAATACCCCCAAACTTGAATATTCGCATACTCATATTTTTAGTTGCTGTTTGACTTAAAAGTAAGCATTTGTGATGAAAACCCTAGTTACTAAGCAGCTCAAAACATCAGAGTAGATAGACCCCTTTGCACATATACTTCGACATCACTCTATTTATTTAAAACATGTTTAGGACAAGATCAAAACGAGATAATGACAAGAAAAAGCATCACACTCCATCTTTTATGCACGGTCACACAACTCCCACAACTTTGCAAGGAAAGGTGTACCTCAATAATCCTAAAGAAGACAAATATGCTTAATCTTGCATTATAAGATATTGTCTATACTTAATCAAGAATACAATGTCTAAACACAATAAATAACTCAAAAAGTGTAATATTGATCCTAAAAAGGTCTCATGTCAATGCAAATGAAGGTTAATTTTTCCTACTCTTTAACATAAAAATCTGATTTGGAAGACATGAATATGATCATTTCGAAAAAAATTTCCCAAATTTCTCTAACACAACCAAGCATAATCAACTATCTAGACACTCATCTTAAAAATGTGAGTTTCTGTCACATTCTATATGGTAGAACCAACAGAGAGGATTTTGGTCACAAACAAATGCATTTAGAGCTCCATGAGCGGTAGTGGATATATTGAAATATTAATAGCCTAGATCAAACAATAATCATATGGATAATGTTAAGACAAGCCAAATGCTATGGGAATTCAGAAACCATAGTTCTACCTGCCTTCATGAATATGTATTATAGCAATAATTTCCACCACAACAAATTTCTACATTTGTTAACTGAATCCTACAGTCATTTCAAGGCTTAGTGTTGTTCTCTTCCCAAATCTCAGAACCTGAACAGAGAACCTGCTTTTTGCATGACTTCTGGCTCCTACAAAGTTGGAAGCATGGCAGAGTACTGAGGTATAACTTGAATTCGCTATTAAGTTCCTACATAAATTATTAAAACTATGACATCTGAATGATGCATGTTCACACACATGCACGTTCAGATCTCCATAATCATTTGCTTTTTCACCAGTTCCTACAGTTTCACATCCATCATTACATGATGCAGGGATGGACCACCGTGCTTCCCTTTTCACCAACTCAATAACTGACCACAGTTTCAAGCCAATAGTACTGGCCATTCACAATACGAAACACTGCACAGGATCGCTTTAAAGGCTCTGCAAGCGGTTTTCAATCACATTACACAAGACACATGTCAGCTAATTGTGTTGCGTTAGGACTACAGACTTTGCACACCAGCATTCATAGTGAATTCATTAAAGATGATACAGCTCGTTCATCTTAGCTGTATATTATCACCAACTTCTATATTGCAAAATATTTAAGAAAAGCTCGGCAGCATTGATGCCAACAATACAATCCACAGAGGACATTAATTCTGA
This sequence comes from Swietenia macrophylla, assembly GCA_032401905.1. NCBI lineage: Eukaryota > Viridiplantae > Streptophyta > Magnoliopsida > Sapindales > Meliaceae > Swietenia > Swietenia macrophylla. The sequence continues at coordinate 3,774,486 of CP135568.1, read as the reverse complement.
CAGTAAATTCTCAGTCATAATCTGATCAACAAGATATACCTACCTTGATCTTACCTAACCATTTATTGCAAGATCAGCATGCAATGGCCAAAAGTTCTCTTTATAAGTTTTCTCAACAGTTCCAGAAAACACTCGGGGAAACTCTCCTAAGCTCCCACCACCATGTAGAGCACAATGAATTCAGAATCTTAGGTGTCCATGCACCCTGCATCTACGATTAATGCCCAATGCAGAATCTGATGAATGTGCACAAATTACAAAGTTCACCTAGCTTATAAGGCAAACACAGATCAACAACTTGCATGGAAGAGCAAATCCTATGTTAGATTAAAAATAAAGAAAAAATAGGCCAATGGCATACAACCACGCCTATGAAGGAATTGGAGAAAAAGGTTTTATCTTCGGCAGCAACTTCTCAGCTTCAATGAACCCACCCAATGGTCCCAGAGACAAGTATTTTACATGTTTCCATCTGTTCAAGTTCACTGAGATCAAAATAGGTATTTTTGCAAGTTCAATGGATGATTCCAATTATGGAAAGACAAATAAAGTAATTGTGCTGAAGACAATGACTTGCCTGGGTATATAGGGCAGAGCCAAACAATGGAGATGAAGATGATCAACACTGTTCAGTGGAGGCTGATGAAACCCAAATCTGTCATCAGTGCAGCAGAGGATCATACAATCTAGAACTTGATAAAGAAGTACAAACAGCTTCAAGCTAACCCATATTGCAAGATTCAGATTTAAGAAGTGCACCGCACAACCTCTCAATCTAGATATTTCATTTTATCCAGTGTCAGCAATTATAGGCGTCCCAGCATATCTAAAAACCAAACTCCCTCCAAAAGCATAAATACCAAGATGTCATTAATTACTATAGCTAATACTGGATGTGGGTAGATAACCAGAATCAATTTTGAACTGCACAAATTTTTTGATAGTTAAGTTGTTTTTTAACAAAGTTTGATGGTAGGAAGATTTGATAGAACTATTATATGTAAATATTTACTAAGAGATTTTATACTAAACAAGTTTATGGGTCAAAACACATTACAAAACAAAGAATAGTTCAATTACTGCCAATAAATCAAAATATTCATATACTTCAAATATAATAATAATAATAATTAATTCTAACCAAAAGAAAAAACCAGGATTCAATTATATAAATTTACAAAATTTAATAAAGTTTTTATTGAGATATCATCAAAATTGAATCTAGTTGATGCAAGAGGATTAGCCACACTTGAAACAGTGCCCACGTGGTAAGTTGAACTTTTATTCCCTCTTTTAAAAAAATGCAGTACAAAAATGGAAGCAATAAAAATTTTGTTTTTAATTTTAAGGTTTCATAAAGGGAGATATTCAAAGATAAGATAAGATGAAATAAGGGATGATAATTACATTGGCAACACAAACAATATTAAGATTGAAAAGTTATGAACTGGGTTTGTTTAAGAAAATGGTAGGATAGGTTTAATATAAATCCTTTCTATTTATTTATATTTTAGAGCTGGGCAAGCCCAACCAGTAACTAAGGCCTGTCTATGACTGGATGTTACAATCAATTGAAATTAACTGACATTGTCAACCCTTTAGCCTGCAAATCAACAAATCAAGAAAGAAGAAAGAGGTACCCTCAAAGCACACAAGCTCGGGTCACTCTGTACTACTCTTTCTACCACACATCCTTCATTCAGTGATAAAATAACCAAAGCCCATATAAGCACAAAGGTAAATGCAGCAGAATCACTTGAGCATGAATGGTGCTGCTACATGGAATAAAATCGCATCATTTGCAACGCAATGCAACTCAAGACAAATTGCAAAGTCTAATAAAAACAAGACAGCCGACTTAACAGTTAGTGGAAGCAATTTAGTGGCTAAAACCTTCTTTGAATCAAGTCTTAATAACTAGAGAAAGTTACAGAAGCATATAGAATTTAGCCAAACATTCATTACAAAAGAAGCAATACCTGTACTGCTTATGAGGTGCATCTCGTTGTAACAGCGCATGCCCAACATTCAGCATGTGACTCACTAGATAAAATCACCACAAGAAGATTAGCCAAAAAAGGAATAAAGACAAGAAAAACCATGAGATGTATGTATTCATATATAACACATATTAAGCACTATAGTTTAAGATTGCTTTACCCAATGAGTAGTCTTCATCTCTCCTCCGGAGATCTCTAACAGTAGGAATGTGATCCACGGGAATAACCAAGTAATGCCTACAATTGTTGTCCAGTATAAAGTGGCTTTAGTGAAGTAATAAAAAAAAATAAATAAATAACGTGTTTGTGAAATTCTCATGTACTTTTACGAGTTAGTGTTACTTTTAATGGCTCCCTCAAACTGTACAGAATCACAACAAACTCGGTTTGATAATATCTTTGTATTTGCAATGTTCGCTTACTACACGCAATAACTGTATCAAATAATTATCGAACTGAATCAAAATTAGACCGCTAATCCGATCAATCACTCAAAAGTGGAATCAATTCAACTGCAAACTATTGAATTCAACAAACTTTCAAGTATAACCAAACATCAAACAAGTCTATTTCATTAATTAATCATTTTTTTTTAATAAAGAAAATGAGTGACAGTTGATGAAACCTGAAAGCAGCCGGCTTGATGTCTTGAAATGCAACGACCTTCTCATCCTACAAGACGTAAGAAATCGAACGCAATTAGAATGTCAATTCATGGAAACTCCCCGTTTGGTTGCGGAGGAAATAGAAGAAGATCCCTTCCAGCCATCGGTGTCCGTCATCTCCTGCAACCAAACGGAAGACACAGACGAACAAAATTCTAGAAAGACAAATAGAGAGAGAGAGGCAGACGGAATGAAGGAGCTGAGTGGGAGTGGAATTGCGGGCGATCTGACAGAAGACACAAGGCGCGGGTGAAGGCACTCCCGCCATCTGCCCTAATCCGGAACATCGCTGCCAAGTCAGGATTTATCTGTAATAGTAAGTAATTGTAATAGCAATTTCAAATTACGAGTTGGTAACTGTTATAATATTAACGTGACTAATATTTAAAGGATGTGATTATATAATATTACCATAAGATTTGTGAATATTGAATGATGAGCTAACATTTTGTTACGGTAAGAATTATAAAAGCACTAATAAAACTGTTAATGAAATAAAATTAACAATGATTTATTATTGCTGTTTTGC
>CP135568.1:3759027-3770903 GCA_032401905.1 Swietenia macrophylla | reverse complement strand
TAAGCCAAAATGATTGAACAATTAAAATACATGAAGTCAAAATTGCAGAATTTAAATTAAAACAAAAGACTAAGGCATCCAATATAGTCTATCATCCACTCAACTCTTAATTTTCAAATTAAAACTTGAAAAGTTGTTTATTTTTTTATTTTCTTCAAAAATGCAGTAGGCATTCATTAGGAAGATTTACGGGAGAACAGCACAGGGTGTATGCAAATTCTAGGACAAAACTCCCCTAAAGTGAATGCGTGCATCCCACCAAGCTGTCCGAGACATATGGTTGCATGCAATTAGACAGAAATCCATGTCTTCATCCTTCAATTTAACCTTCCCTTCAATAATTGCAAAAGAAACCAATGCTTCTATTTGTCAAAGAAAGTTAGCTCCCATTTACAGCCAACATATTTTACATCTTGTACAGCTGATTACAGCTAGTTTTATGCTAGCTATAGACCAATTAAAGATAGTTTTGTGTATGGTAGTTTTGTTGCTGTAAGGGCGGTAAATAACCAGGCATATTTTCAATATAAATGAATTTCTCCAAGAGGAGAAGACAACTTTCTCATTTCTTCTCTAAATTTGTCATGGTATTAGAGCCACAATTCTTAAAACTGTGTCTTAAGACAAGTTTGATGCTTTCTTGATTCATTTTAATGGCAAAAACTACTCGGCTTGGGAGTTCCACATCAAGGTTTTTGTCAAAGGCAAAGATCTATGGAGCCATGCTGATAGTAGTAAACTTGCTCCTGATAAAGACACAAACCCCAGAACTGTACGCCAAATGGGAAGTTAAGGATGCCCAGGTCATAATGTGGATTCTCAGATCTGTCAAATCCAACCTCGTCTTGAACCTCTGACCCTCAAAGACTTGCCAATATGTGGACTTATCTCAATAAGGTCTACAATCAGAGCAAGAGCAACACTGCTTGTCAATTCAAGTTGGAACTTGATTTGGCCACTCTCCAACAGAACAATCTCTCTATCTCAGATTTTTACTCTACTTTCATGAATCTTTGGGCTGAATATACTGACAATGTCTATGCTACTTTACCTCCCAAAGGTCTAAAAGTTCCATTCAATCAGTCTATGAAACTACAAAGAAAACTCAGTTTCTTATGAAATTAAGACATAAATTTGAAGGCATCCGATCCAATTTGATGAATCGTGATTATGTCCCCTCCCTAAATGTATGCGATAATGACTTGTTTCGTGGAGAACAATGCCTCCGCACTCAAACCACCATGGAAGAATGTCACTCCACCTCTTCCCCTGTTCTTGCGGCTTTTGCCGCACCAGGTAAGCCAAGAGGCCAAGACTTGAGCACTGTCCAGTGCTTCAGTTGCAAAACATTTGGCCATTTTGCTTCTAATTGTTCCCAAAAATTTTGCAACTACTGCAAAAAGGATAGCAACATTATCAAAGAATGTCCTGCACGCTCTCCCAAGAAGTCTGAAACAGCATTTACTGCTAAGGTTAGCTCTCTTAGTTTTGATAGTTTGTGAAAACAACACCTCTGATACAAAGTGTTGTTGCTCTTGTTCCACCCATAACTCCTAAAATGATCCAACAAATGATTGGTTCTGCATTTTATGCTTTAAGATTCAGGTAAACCCTTTTCAACATCTTCTCCTTGGCTCTTTGATATTGCAACTTCCAATCATATGACAAACAGTGCAAAATCTATTACCAATGCACACAAATATTCTGGAAATATTGAGATTCATATTGTCAATGGCAGGTCTTTGCCCATCACAACCACTAGTGAAGCTTCTCCTTTTATAACTGATGTTTTTGTCTCTCCTACTCTTACCACTAACCTTGTTTTTGCTGGTCAATTGGTTGAAAATGATTGGAAAGTGGAATTCTCTAAATCTGATTGTGTTGTGCAGGATCAACAATCCGGAAAGATGATCACAACATCTTTTTTCTTTTCATTTACCTTCGTCTTCGTGTTTTTCATTACCTTTTATCACATGTAACTCTGTTCATGTTGATTATCGAGCATAGCATAAACATCTCAAAGATCCAAACTCTAAAGTACTTCACAATTTGCTTAATTCTGGTTTCCTTGGGAATAAAGAGTCACCATCTCTTAGTACTATCCAATTTGATTGTAATTCTTGTAGGCTTGGTAAAAGTAGAACACGATCATTTTCCACACATGCCAAATATTGTCCAACCATTTGACTTGATCCATAGTGATTTGTGGGGTATAGCACCAGTTACTTCTCATGCTAATTACAAGTATTTTGTGACTTTAATGGACGACTATAGCCATTTTACGTGGATTTTCTTGTGTACTAAAGGAGAAGTTTTTTCTGTTTTAAGCTTTTCCATGCACATATTTATACTTAATTTTCCGCCAATATCAAAATCCTAGGACAATGAAGGTGAATACATATCTAATTTATTTCAAAATTTTTCACAAAATCATGGCATCATCTCACAATAATCTTGTCCTTCCACCCAATTTAGCAAAATAGGTGGCTGAAAAGAAGAACCAACATCTTCTCGATGTTGTACGCACCCTCTTATTAGAGTTATCCGTACCCTCTTGTTTATGGTGTGAGGCTCTTTCCATTGTTGTTCGCCTCATTAACAGATTGCCTTCTCCCTTCATTAAATAATGCATCTCTTTACACTAGGTTAATTTGGCCATCCTCCAAATTATTCTAACCTTTGTACATTTGGTTGTGTTATGTTCATCTTCCTGCGCACAACCACACAAAACTCACGGCTCAGTTAATCCAACGTGTTTTTCGAGGATATTTTATACACCAAAAGGTTATCTTTGCTATGATCCAAATTTACGTCATATTCGAGTTTTTGGAAATGTAATTTTTTTTATAAAACCAATATTTTTTCTCCGCTCACCAAGATCCCTCTTCCTCATCATTTTCTATTTTGCCCATGTTTACTAACCCTTCTTTCTGTTTGCCCTTGTTTACTAACCCTTCTACATATTTAGAAACTCCTAAGCCTCTCCTTGTGTGCCAAAGACAATCTTGCTCCACATCTAATCAATTACCAGACATCCTGAGCCCTTCCAGCTCATCCCACAGACTGTTGATATTGTTCCAGCAACTGCACTTATCCCTCTCAGAAAAAGTACGTAGGTTCATTGACCCGTAAACAGGTTTGGTTTCACCCCTATTTTATCCTTGACAGCAACCTTGTCTTTTATTCCTATTCCCTCCTGTTATAAACAGGCAATGGAGCACAAATGATGTCAGGAAAAAAAAAAAAAACTTCTAGCACTTGAAAAAAACCATACTTGGGATGTCATTCCATGCCCCCCCATGTGAAATCCATTGGGAGTAAATGGGTGTTTTCCATCAAACTTTGTTGTGATGGCTCCTTAGACCATTACAAGCCTCGATTGGTGGTTCTTGGCAACAACCAAAAGTACGGCCTCAACCACAATTAAACATTCGCACTAGTGGCCAAAATGACCACTGTATGAACAATCCTAGCCCTTACATTAAATGGATGTTAAAAAAGCATTTCTACATGGTGATCTCAAAGAGGAAGTTTACATAAAACCCCCTTAAGTATGCTTACTTCTTCACCTACAGATGCTTGCAAATTAAAACGTTCACAGTATGGTTTTAAACAGATGCCACGAGTATAGTTTGAAAATTTTCAAACCACTATCTTTAATTTTTTCATTCACTCAAAGTCAATATAACTCCTCTCTTTTCCTACAGAGGACCACAAATGCATAGTTGTCCTCCTTGTTTATATGGATGACACTGTTGTTACTGATTTAGATATGGTCACCATCTCTACGATTCAAAAATTGTTGCATTCCAGTTTCCACATGAAAGACCTTGGCCAGCTTACCTATATTTTGGTTTTAAAGGTGCTTTGTCAACCTCAGGGTCTCTTTTTGAATCAGACTAAGTATATTCAGGATTTGGTTCAGTTAACAAGACTCACAAACATTGCTTGTGGACACCCCCACGAAAATTAATGTGAAATATAGGCGTGATGAATGGGAGCTCCTTGAGGATAACGCTCTTGATCGGAAGCTGGTTGGTAGCCTTATCTATTAAACAATCATCTGATCAGACATCTCTATGCTATCCACGCCATCAGCAAGTTCATGCAAGCACCTTAACATCTCCACCTAGCCGTTGTCCACCGCATCGTTCGATACATTCTTGGCACACCCAGTAGTGACTTATTCTTCCCTACTGGTTCTTCACTCCAACTGATTAAACAGGCTACTCGAACACTAGAAAATCTACTACCAAATGGTAATGTTCCTTGGTAATGTTCTTATCTCTTGGAACTGTAAGAAGCAGGACTACACCACTAAGTCATCCACTGAGGCTGAATATCACGCCATGTTCACTGCTTGCTCTGAGATCATCTGGCTACATGGTCTTCTCACAAAACTTGGTTTTTCCTAGGTTTAAACTACTCCATTACATGCTGACAATATTAATGCCATCCAAATTGCCGCAAACCCCATACCACGGGCACACGAAGCACATCACTAAGTCATCCACTATTCTACAACTCGCAGATATCTTCACCAAATCCATGACATGTCAGTGACATTATTTCCTTTTTAGCAAATTAACGCTTGTAGATTTACCAGCATCAATTTGAGGGGGATGTCAAAGGAAAGTTAGCTACCATTAGATTTTACATCTTGTACAACTGATTACAGCTAATTTTTTATGATTGTAAATCTTTGATATGCTAGCTGTAGACTAATTACGATAGTTTTGTATATGATAGTTTTGCTGCTGTAAGGGCTAAAATCAGAATGCATATTTTCTATATAAATGAATTTCTCCAAGAGGAGAAGATAGCTTTCTCAATACTTCTCTAAATTTGTCACTATTTTCAAGTTCTTCTGCTTTTTCTGAACACCTTTTGTCAGAAAACTTCAAAAATATTTCTCAAGGACCTAAAAGTACTTGAGGAAGTGGCCAGTAGAGTAAGTTCAATGCAGAGTTCTAATATATTGGCAAATTTGAAATTATTTATATTGCCAATTTATCAGAACCCCTCCTGAGTTTGACTAGAAGGCTATTTATAGTATTAAGGAAAGTAATTTTAAAAGGCCTTCTGGCCTAATTAATTAGCATTTCAAAGTTACAACCATGCTATTCAAAATTAACAAATAACAAACCACTTTCACACAAATTGGAAACAAAATTACAAACACCAATTTATCCATAGCACTATAATTTTTCCATCTATATGTATTAAGATGAGAAGGTATGAGAAGGTAAACTATATTCATATTTGAGAGCCACAAAAGCAACAGAACTTAGAAAAACATACCTTGAGTTGCCCAGAATCATTCACTAGGAAATTAAGAGGTAATGTAACATCCATGACTTGTGAAGCTGATTCATCAATCATTCCTCTTGATTCACTTACTTTTGTCAAAGCTTTACGAGCTCCATAAACTGCTTTAGTAATAACCAGTCCGCCAGTTTCTAATTGCTTATTTCTTTTCCTATTGGCCACATTTTGTAATAACTGCTGAGCTTTTTCTGCTGCTGCCTTTGCCTCATGAACCTGTATATTGAAGGAGAAATACAGCTTTTCAGATTAGCACTCAGAAGCTTCAAATATTCATCATGTAGAAAGCACTGCCTAATCAAATTTATAGATAGTTTTTTCATTCTTTCTTTCTTTTTTCAAAAATAATAGGTTGATAGCTCCCTTATTTATGTTTGAAGGAGACAGTGCACAGAAGTTTCTTACTATTATTTTCTACTAACATAGTTTATAGTCTGAAATGAGACCTTTTCTTTTGGGATAAAAAAGATGTAAATTAGTCTCCGCATTTCCTTAATGTGCACTATGTAAAAATATAGCTCTTACAAGAAAAGATTGACCAAGCTAATGCATCTGATTCTTGTAACCATCAGGCATGTATAAAACAGAGCTACCTTGGGCATATGGGTCATCATACCTGAGCAGAAGTTTTTTCCATATTCTCCAGTGCTTTCTGCTTTTCCCTCTTAAGGTAGTAGGGTTTGAGGATGAATTTCTGAAAGCACACACAATTAATGAAATATATACAGGTAAGAATGCCTCAACATAAAAATCCAGCAACTGCATACCATCCAAACCCAAATTCCACATGTGCGTGCAAAGAGAGCAGATATTCCAACATAGCACAGGTTTTTTTTTTCCCATGCAACATGAAGGCTTTTTTTTCAAAGATATTTCTCAAACGAAGATTAAAAGCCGAAAATTGTTCATTGCAATATATGTTCAGAACCCCAAGCATAATTATTTTTTCCTAACAAATAAAAAAGTTGCATCCACAAGCAACCACTCTATGCCAACTGTGTTATGTTTTAAAGCAGCTTAAGCACAATTGACTGAATTTCCTTAGAAAATCCTCGCAAAAGTTACAGATTAATGAACAATGAAATAATCAAACTGTTCCAAATTGATCAAATAAGAGTTTGATGTGATAACCTTGAGCGAAAAGTAAATTGATGCTGGAACTATTAATGCTCCAGTCGCAAATAAAGAATTGAAATGCCTGGAAAGCAAAATCTGCACATAACAATCAACCGGCAGCAGATCAAAAGCCAAGCAAAATAACAAAGTGAGACAAACAGGAATATTCCTATCAAATAATACAACAGAGCAACAGTTTACATGATCATCTGAGGTAATCAAAGAGATTACATTCAATTGTCAAATAAAAATTATCACATCCACTATTCCCATCCACAAATAAGCTAAATACGAACTAGTAGTAAAACATAGACCTATTTTATTCGCCCTATTATTGTAAACTTCTCCATCCACAACCCCATCCAACCATACTGCAATTAAGAAAAAGGCCCACACAGACTTGAGTAGGAAGCAAACAAGTGAAAGGATGACAACTAGCTATTTAGCTTACAGGAATAATTAACTTTTGACCCCCCCGATGCAACTCAAATTTCCAAAAGATACCCTGCCAACAAAACAAAGGTACAAGATCAACGTATATGCAGAATATAAGTGGGAGCTAAAGAATCAGATCAATACATAAATAAAATTCCAAAAATTCTACTGATAAGTAAGAAATTACAGATAGCCCTGCCAACACAGCTTTTGATCCATAAAGAAATGCCCAAAGCACCAGAGTTCAAAAACAAATCCCAAAAGCAAAAGTTATAAAGAAACCCATGACCACAAAGGACATAAAGATTAGCATCATTGTCTCCTACTTTTAAGGAACTAATTGAATTTAAATCATTACCCTGAAATGGCAGCGTCACAAATACCTTAAATAAAATAAGAGCCATTAGAAATTCATGTTGAATTTTGATGTTTCAACATGCACATATTATACACCCTTTTACCTCCTGTTCTCTACTCACCAGCTAAAATTCTGTCATAAAGAACAGAACACTCCCCTTCTCAGAAAAGTTCAGCACCATTTAAAAATCAGCACACATGCTAGACGTAGAGTTTGGTGGAACTCTAGCCCATCCTCTAGAGAGACTCATGGCTAGAATTCTGGATAACTACTACAAATGGTTCATATTGGTTTTGTCACAACCAAGATGTTTGCTCAATAGCACAGTTTTGCAAGAGCATGGACAACACAAATAAAAAGTCAACCTTTTTTTAGTCAAAATAAGCAGCAAGTACCTGAACACCTATTGAATACAGCACGCGGATGGTGCTGAATTCAGATATTTTCCTCCCACCACCAACCTCAAGCTCAAGAGCAGTGCTGCAACAATGATATTTCTAATCGTGAGATAAAAAAACCATTGCATTTTCAACTAGCTAGAATATTTGATACATTTCTATGACAAAGAAACATTTCAAAAAATTATTAATAAATTTAAAGGAAAAAAATATGAGCTGTAAACATTCTCTCTCCTATCTGTACGCTCAGCTCCTTCATTAACATTTTCTAGCTCTTGTTGAGAATAATCACTCTATATGATGCAGATATTAACATGTGCAAGATATATGTTTTAATTGATAAAAAAGGCATTTAACGATGATACTTTATTATCCCTAAAACAATTCAATTCCACACACATACCTTCCAAGCCTGCCTGATATACGGCCATGAGATTTTTTGGAAAAGCGACGAGTATAATGAGCTGATGCCCCAAAAGAACTTGTGCCAAGCTACAGTGAGGGAACATACATGAAAAAGAAAGAATAAAGACACAGATGGTCATTTCTTAGAAAAAAAAAAAAAAAAAGAAAACCAATAAAGATTAGCAGATCTGTTTTGACATGTAGTAAGAACAACTATTTTACATAATAAATGAACCAACAAATTTACCTTAATCTCTCCAGCAGCAGACATTCTCTCATCTTTCTTATGCCACCCAACAGCAATAGATGACTCCATACCTAACATGAGCTGTATCTGGAAAAGAAAAAGACGAGAAAGGATCAGTTTGAAGACATTACTGGCCACAAAAGTTCAATTACTTCTTCATGTCCTTGTTGCTCAAAATTAATACTCGTAACATTTTCATGCAACAAAGGTAGGGGAAAAGAAACAAATATGTAAAGGTAGCATACATTGCCACTCGATGTTTCAGAGAGCTGGCGGGTCCAATTATTAGAAAGATTGATCGAGCCATCTGTCAAAGACATTGCAAGGGCCATTGTTGCAGTTGAGTGTGATGAAAGATGACTGCAAAACAAGAGCATGATATGAAGCTAGTTTACATGCCAAACAGCAAAACTGGTTCATCAAAACAAATGCCCTACCGGGTTGTTTGTATTCCAATTAGTGCCCGTAAACCAGCTGAAGCTAAAAATTCTATGGATGAAACAGAAGATATTTGATGCCTAAGCACAACTGAAGCAGCTCCACCACCAGAATTTTGATTTACTTCCAAATTTCCACCAAATGCAAGAGTATTGCTTTTGGATAATTGAGAATGAACTTCGCTACTCATAGCCATTCTGAAATTTGGGTATATTAAACAATGAGTAACCGGATAAAATAGGCACTAAGATGCAGAAACCTGTGGACATAAAAAAAGCGTGGAAATATCACTGCCAATCTTTATTAGAAAGTCCAGGATCAATGTGATGTCAATAATAAAGGAGATAAAGAAAATTGTTTTAATGAAGCTTAGAGATGGAAAGGATCATGCTAACTTATAAAATTGACAATGAAATTACTAAACAACCTCAGGCTATAAACTACATTTATTCATTAGAAATATTGCCTACAGATATTAGGTACAGTAATTGGACAATTATAAGAGCGCAACACTTATATCATGTGCGTGCTGTGAGAGAAGAGATTCTCAGATTGATTGTGTTATTTCCTATTGTACTTCTCAAATGGCAGTGTTATATGTAGTTCAGGTTGAATCTTTTCTTCAAACTTGCAAAGCAATGCAAATAATTAGCTTATCAACCATGAAGAAGAAAAAGGGGAGGCACCCTCTCATTATGCCATCACCATCTAGAAACTGTGGCAAAGACAAGTTGGCCAATATTGTCCCAGAAGGACGAAAATGTGCTATAGTCTTCTCCTGCTCCTTCCTTCGCCGTAGCCTTTCAAGTTCTTCCTTCAACTCTTCCACTTTATTTAACTTTGGACCAAGTTCCAAACCAGAAGTCAGCCCTTCCATACCATATATGTCATATATTTGCCTCTTATTCTCATCAGATAATATTTCATATGCTTCACATATCCTTTGAAAGTTCTCCGTAGCAATTTCTTTCATCTGATAACCAAAAAAAAAAACCCATATTTGGGTTAAAACAGTGGGGCAGAAAGGACCTACCAAGATAGAATTATCAAAATTTGGGAATCACTTTTTTACCAAATTAAAAAACATATTTGGAAATTAAATTGATTGGACACAGAAGAGCAGTAGAGATAAAATCTTGAATGTTTATATGCAACATATTAACAACATAATAATAACAATAATAATTAGCAGGCATGGAAGAGCGAAGAGACCTACAAAACCAAAAAAACAAAACAAAAATCCCAACATGCTTAAATTTTACCACAAATTAAACAATCCAAGCACATACTCTTGCACTCCATGGGATATACTTTATGATTATTCATTTGGATGTTCTTAACAGCTCTAGAATATCAACATAAACATACACAAGATAATCAACTATTAACAGAATTTGTGTCTTTCGCACACAATGCACACCAAATTACTCAAATTGAAATGAATAAATTTCATACTGTAACCAAGTTCAAGTAAGTTAAGCTAAAGGACTGACGCAATCGAATACGCAAATTCACATAACAAATAGAAATAGAAGAACATAAATGATTTAGCAATCATACTTGAGGAGCTTGATATTTATCAGGATGATAAACTTGTGCCCACTGACGATAAGCTTTTCTAATTTCTTCATCCGAGGCTTCCGGTGAAAGATGCAACAGTGCGTACAGTTCCCTGTTGGGCGGTCCGTTCTCCCCTTCCTTCATCTTTTCTCCCAACAAACCTGAACCACAAGTTAAGTCCGTTCCGTTGGTTCTTCAGTCTTCAAACATCTTAGAGACGAGTCACTGAGATACTGCCGGGGGTCGGGTGCTTTGGGGTTTTAGTGGTTTTTGTGGCGTGCACGGTAAATTCAAGTTACATATACAATCAGCATTTGCAATATAAATAATTAGAATAAAAAAATATTAAAATTGAAAATTTTCCAAGTATCGAATTGAACGAAAATGTTAGGCCCAAACAATAGGTCAGCCCATTTTGATCCCTTGGGCTTGCTTCTGGCCGAAACGAGACGAGAAAGGCTTCGGCCGTAAAGCGATATGGTTTTATCCTAGGTTTCCAGATACATCGTAATCTCAATTGTTGTATACATACAGGTGAAACCCAAAGAAAAAACTAAAACGCAGTATCTTCCGCTTCACTGCTTCGGTTAATCCTATCCTTTTTACCGATTCTCAACTTAATCTTAGCTTACGATGTTCTTGGTATAGTTTGTGTTATGTTGGAGAGAAATCAGGTGATGAAATTGGATTCAAATATCTCACGACGGTCGTCTGAGACGCAAACATTGATGCAATGTTCCAATGTTTCTGATGGTTTCGTATTCTGCGTAATGTTCGATTTTGAAAATGGTGGAGTAGAGCTTGTATGATGATGATGATGATGAACTATAAATCGTCAGATAAATTTTCATGATGAATACAATACCTCCTAATCATTCTAAGTGCCGATCGTCCATCGCTGCTTGATTATTTTTTTCCATCTTCAATTGACACAATGAGGACAATTTTGTAATTTACTTTGGATCAAATGACCGTTTGAAATTCTCCAAGTTAATACATCTAATCATTTTTATTTCATCAGTGATTTTTATTACGGCGGTTTTATTGATGTTTGTCGCGGTAAATATATTGTTAATTTATTATAAATTAATTTTAATTTATTTATTTTTCTTTAATTTTTAATTTATTTATATTAAATATTAATTTATATCCTAACTCTTTAATAATATAAATTTTAATTAATTTAAAATAAATACTATATTATTTAAAAATTTTATATTAAATTTTTAAATTTTAAATTTTTAAATTTTATAATATAATTATTGCGGTATAAAAATATTTTAAATAATAATTATTATAATATTTTTTTATTATTATTAATTAACACTATTTTAATATTTATATAATAAAATTATTTTTTAAATATCCATTATGAGTCTTATATGGAGTAAGTAATTCTAAACTCATTTGTTAGAAATTTAATGTGTGTGTATATAATTTTAATATTTTTTTATTTTAAAAAGATGCTTAATAATCTCTAAAAATTAAATAATAACAAATAAATTAAACTTTTTTTTATAAAAAATAAATAAATCATAAATATATTTATCTTTTAATTCGTTAATTTAGAGTTAGAGAAAAGGTAAATGTATTT
>CP135568.1:3728733-3754394 GCA_032401905.1 Swietenia macrophylla | reverse complement strand
CTGTTAAAATTAATATATAATTTATGTATATTTATTAAATTAAATTAAATATTAAAATATTATCAATAATTTTTAGAAATATTTTTTTGTTTATTTTAAAATTTTAAGAGGGGTAGGTGAAAAATATTATTAATATATAAAATTATTTAGTAATTTTATTATTTAATATTTTTTATTAATTTTTTAAAAATTTATATATAAATTTGAAAATATTCCTTTCGACGAGTTTAGGAAAAAAAAAAAAAGAAATAAAGGTTAAAAACCAAACGAAACAACATGGAATAAAGTTGGAAATGGGTGGGGATTTTTGCTGAAATCATACGAAATGCCTGCAATTTTTGAATCTCGGACCATGGAGACGCAGATGAGGAGAAAAATTTCACGCCATTTTGTCATGTGCAGAGATATATATTGAGGAACATTGTTACCCATTTTTTTGGCTGCTTTTTTTTTCACTGTTGAAGCAAAAATTGATCACTGTTGAAGCAAAAATTGAAGATATTAGCTTCAATTTCAAGATCAACACAAAGGATTCGCAACGAGTTTGAGGCATGTATTTATTCTCGAGTCATTTTCTTTGCAAGCTTGTTGGTTTAAGATTAGGGTTATTAAATTATTTTCTTTTTCATGCGGGGTAAAAGGAAATTTATTTCTTTAATTTCGAAATCCATCATTACTCTTGAAAACCTAGTCGTTTTAACGATGCGATTTATTAATTTAGAGTTGATTTAGTGATGGGTGTGCGATAAAAGAGTTGAATGTTGAGAGTTCTGAGCTGGGTTTAACCAATGGTGGGTCCATGACAACAATTAATATAAGTTTTTGCTGGGTCTGTGAGTTCTTTTCTTTATTTGGCCTCTTTGTTGCTATGCTTAATCTGGGGTTAAGAAGCCGTGATAAGTTATTCATTATAAAAATAAAAATGGGGCTTGAGAGCAACGGAGAATAAGATGAATGAATTTGGTTTCACATATTTAAGCAATTTTCTATTGTATAAGGTAGTTTTGCTTACTTGAATAGAAAATATAAGCCACTAAAGAGAAGCACTATTTATGAAAGAGTTGGGTTTTAACATAAAAAATTTGTTGAGGTAGAGAGTGATCTACTTGTAATTAGTTCGAGTTTGGTAGCATCACAATTTGACTTTAACTGAAAAGTGTTGTTTAACTTGAAACGGATTTGGAAGTAGAAAGAACAAAGTTTAAGCTAATTTTACATGACAACATAGTTGTAATCGATTTGTGTTTCGTAGCATCCAGTTGCATAACAATATGCTTGTAATTAATTTGTGCTTCGAAGCATCCTGATTGCATAACAATATTCTTGTAATTAATTTGTGCTTCGAAGCATCCAGATTGTGTAACAATGTTCTGGTAATTAATTTGTGCTCGTAGTATCCAGATTGTGTAACAACATAATTGTAACTAGTTAGTGCTTGGTAGCATGACGGGCTGGATTTAACCAAAAAGTGCTTTCTAACTTGAAGAAGAAGAAGAAGATGATGAAGAGAAGTTGTTTGACAAAAGTAAAGGTGAAGAAGAAGAAGATGGAAATGATTTGGATTCTTTAGCTGAAAATTAATGACAGAACCACCCTACTTCTTACAACACTTCTTGGCCTCAAAGTTACAGGTCTTCTCACTCTGCTCTCAGCAATTTACTATTTAAATTTCTTGGCCTTTCAGTGGAAATCCAATATATATTGAATAAGCTTTGGAAGTAGTAGATCTTTTCTCAGTTTATTGATGTGGGAATTTGATTTTGGAACAAATGGAGAGTGATAAAACGTGATGTTGGAGCTTAGTTTCTGGTAGGACATGAATGGTTAAACTTATAGATGTTTAGAAATTAAAGGGAATTGACTTTGCAATCATCGAATTATGTTGCTGTGATGATATTATAGAATTGTTCTATGCTGGAAACCTACAAATGAACACCATGTTAGTTGATCAGAAAGCTATAAATATGATTTATTTGTGAGAAAATTGATTTTCTATTTATGTTAGTCTTTACTCCTTGTTCCTTCTATTAACTTCATTTATTTAATTATGATTTAGTGCGATTATTTTAGTCACCATTAATATCTTTATATCAATTACCATCCCTTCAACAGATGGATCCTTATCTGGAACCAGTTGAAGGTATCAAACTAGAGGCTGTAGGTGCAAAATCTAGCAAGGTGAAGACTTTATTTGGTTCACGGGATGATGGAATTGCTGTAATGAAGTCTTCAGCTGCAATAAAATCAGATAACCATCAGTTGAAGGAAACTGTGATATCTCGTTTCATAGCTAAATATAATAACTAAATATAATTGTACATAGAAGAAAAAAGAAATTATTAGTTTTTAATTGCTTCTGCAGCTTGAAAGTATAGATTGTGTTGTAAACTAGTCTCCTTTGACAAAATGTTGTGGGCATTTAACTCAAAGAATAGTCAATGCATATGTGCCCAGTAACAGTAAAAATAAGAAAAGATGTCAGGAACTTAGAATTTCATTAAATTTTACAGCTCAAAAATACTCAAACGTGAAATTACTTTATTTAAAAATGGTTAAAAATTTATGTTTCAAAGAATTTCTTTTTTGTACGGGGTTATTTAAGTAATTGCATGAATTGGTATTAGTTAACAAAGCAGTCAAGGGGGGTGTTAAGTATGTCTTTCCATAAATTTTGTTATAAATTAAAATTTTTACAAACTTCACATAAGGTATTTAATAAAATTTTATTTTTCTGTAGTCGATTCCAGACAAGTAGGATTTTAAGACTAGAGCCACGAGGTACCAAAAAGCCAAAGGAGGAAGGAATTAATGTAATTCATTGACTTGATATTTGAAAATAGGATTATGTACTCTAGTCTTTTTATTATTATTTTTTAAATAAATATCGATACGTAATATAATTAATAATAATTAATAATGAATTGTTTAAATTATATTTTTATAAATTTATAATTTAAATTATATTTTTTAATTAAGTATGTTATGTGTTAATATATATTTAACATAATGATTAAAAAAATTTAAAAAAATCCTAATTCTTAAAAATAAGAATATAAACATTGAACCACAAGCACTACTTTTACTTGTAATATTTTGAATTCACTCAAGAGTGCTTCAACTATTTTTCTTCTATATAAATCTAAAACTTAAAAGTTTAAATTTAAGGATAAGATCTAGTTCAAGTTAACATTTCTTTGACATGAAAATTCAATTTTATTTAATAAGTTTTGCTATGTAAACTTAAATAATTATTATCTTTATTTTTAACGTATTATTATACTTAATAATTTTAATTACGTGAATTTAAATGATTATTATTTTTTAATTTTTAATATTTGTAAAATTTATACACTAAACTGGTAGGTTAAATTAACTCTTGCCGTCTTATTAAATATACTGAAAATGTTAAAAGATAATGTATTCATATAATTGAATTCAACTGTAAATAACTTTTATAACCAGATGGTTCATGAAAAGCTATTCTCTAAACTCAAAGCTGTCCGTATTTCTTTTGATCAAGCACTAAACTCTCTTTTTCATGGTGGATATGACGGGACCATTCCAATGAGTCAAATTTATGATAAATAACTTTGCCAACAACCTATCTCACACTTGTTGAACCATCCTTACGAGTTGATGTGTATGTCCTTCAATTGGGATATAATTTGCTTGCCAAAAAAAAAGAAAACACTACAATATTTTGGTTTGAAAAAAATTGGGCTTCAGTTGACGATGACTCTTGTCTAATTTGGTTTCCTTGACCAATTCGCATTGAACACTGCAGGGACTCGTCCGCGTCGAGCAATTGTAGGAGGGAATAGTGGTCTCAGGCCCGTTCCCGATCCGCTGCACAAAAACGTGCAATATGAGTCAAGAAAGTGCCCACTCGTCCAACACGAATTGAATTAGGCAACTCAATGAGCTTGACTGACTCGGCCCAATTGAAATCGAATCGTTTGCGGTCTTTGTACTTGGGTCAGCCCACACCAAAACCAAACCACCCGCCACGCAACGCCACCGCCACACGTCCCAGCTACCACGTATAAACCAAATACCACTAGCTACCAGCACTTGCAACGAAATTGCTTCCTTTAGAAAAGAACAAACCGAGGGGTGGGGGGGTGTGTTGTGTTTTAGTTGTGTTGGGATGGTGTTTTACTCAATACACGTTTGTTTATACACGTACAGCAAAATAAGACCGTGCATATCCCAGAAGCTGTGTATCTGTAAAAGGCAAGAAGGAAAACCGGTTCACCAGCTCCAGTCTTCCCCTTTGACAACATCAATTCAACTTTTGTGGGTTCTATTTCAAGTCTTCTCGCGGACTAACACACCACTTGGCATGACAGCATTGAAAAACCCAGTTTATTAAGACCCAAAAAAAAAAAAAATTAAAGCATTTATATCTCCATTACAACGATGACTTGTTCATATTCTTGTCCGCCAAATTTCTAGCCTAATATCTCTGCACACGGCATCGCAGAAAACGGTGAAGGCCAAAAATCAAGTGGTTGGTTGACTCACATTGATAACTTTAAGCGCTGGGTGGAATATTATTTATTAATGCGTTAATGTCGGAACTCAAACCCACTTGGTCTGGCAGCAGTCTACGTCAATATCTTGCATATTATTAACATTTTTCCTTTCAATTGTGTTCAAATATGGCCGGTGATAGAGTAGAAGCAAGCACAAAGGATATCCTCCAAGGTACTACAGCTTGATGCCTTGATTACTTTGTTAAGCATGTGTTAACAAAGTGATTATGGCAAATGCTGCTTATCCACGGTAGCCATGTACCAATCATGCTTTCGTATAGTTTTTGAGACCTTGTGGGGGCAGCAAATAATAGCATGATACATTGAAGTATTATGACGTGCAAGGATATGTTAATTTGTTGGTATTGTCAACGTAGCTAGATGGAATATGAAGTCATCGTATAATACCGAAGATGGTTAATGAAAATAATACAGCTGTTACATCTGTAGTATTTTTAAGTCAGGATATTTCACAATCAAAGGCCAAAAAGAAGAGAACTGATAAAAGCCCTTTTGCTTGTATTTATACTCATCCAATGAGATGCTCCAATGTAATCATACACTGTCACATTATTTAATATAATAGAAACTTTATATGATTAAAAAGACAAATTCTGATTGTAGATAACTTGAAGCAATGCCTGATTCGTATTGAATAATGAATATTCCTCCTCTCCTCGGCTTCTTACTAGGTGCAACTTCCAATTGGACAATAAAAACATAATCTCCTTCAACTGGAGAATTAGAGAAGATTGAAAGATACACTGCACTGTTTCAGGCTTTCAAGCCAGCAAGAAAACTCGAAGAAGGTGATTAGTGGTAGCTGAAGCTATAGTTGAATCATTCACAAGAAGAGCAAGGCGATCAGTTCAATATAGACTGTAAGCTGAGAGTGAGCGTCCACAAACCAAGTCAAGAGCCCTCTTAACGCGTTAACGTTAACTTTCCGACACATCCACGTGGCATACTTTTATTAGTTTTGAATTTTCAAACTTCTTGTCACTTCCCGTCTGACCCAATCCCTGGCTCACACAGCTCTCAAGAAACATTTGTCATTTCTTGGTAGAAGTATAGATGCTTTCCAACGGTAAATATCTTCCTCCCACAAAATAATTAATCATACAATAAAACATTGACCGTACGATTGAACTACATTTCTTTTAGTCAACCCATTTTTTAATTCTGCGGCCGAGATCTTAAGGTAGGCAATGGGTTTAAATTAGATTAAAATACAGGATTATTAAAGTACGAAAACGACTCTTCGCGAGCGAGACTCTTCGTTCTCATCTAACTTGCCAAAACAAATTCACATCTCTTCCCTCCTTTCTATATATATCGCAGATAAGCTAGCCGTACCGTAAAGAGAGAAATTAATATATTTCTCAAAGCACAACAGCTGCATTTATTCATTCTTATACGTCTTTCTCGTGTTCATTTATTGATTTGTTTAACGCTTGAAATCGCGAGGGCCGGGGAGAAGAAATGGCTCGGATAGAGAAGCGAAAACCCACTTCTGGGTTTTGGTTCTTGAGGGTTTTGTTCTTCTTTTTGGTATTTGCTGCCGCAACGGCCGATGAAACCAGGCAGCAGCGGCAGCAACAGCACAAGAATGCGTATGCCACCATGATGTATATGGGAACCCCGAGGGACTACGAATTCTACGTGGCTACACGTGTCATGCTCAGATCGCTTGCTAAGCTCCAAGTGGACGCCGATCTTGTTGTCATTGCTTCCCTTGACGTTCCTCTCCGATGGGTTCAAGCTCTGTAAGTGATCTCCCTCTTCCTTTTTGCTCTCTCTGGGCTTAGTTCTTCCAATTTTTTAAAATTTTTTATTATGATTTTACCTTTTCTGGCCGGTTTTTGCGGTGATTTTACCTAGTCAATAGAGTTAGAATCAAGTGATGCTGCGACTAAGAGGAGAAGGATTAAGAAAATACTTCAATGAATGCAACCATAAAGTCCACAATTTCTTTTGAAAAAATGTTAACAAACCGGTAATAATGGGTATTATTGTAAATCATTTGACACAAGCCAGTCCTATTAATCATTGAAGAAAAGAAAAATAAAAAAAAAAAAACTTGCCCTTAACTATTTACATAGCTTTGATATATACGCTGGAATATGCTTAAAATGCCACGCGGGCCGTTGATTCTTCGTTAATGTTCGAGTCTTGGAGAGCCTTTTTATGTCCAAGAGATGAAGTTTTTGGATTGGTCCGTTCGTGAAAATATATAATGATTTTTGATCCGTTGAGTACTCGCCTCCTTCAGGGGTAGAACGATAGTTTCAAAGAACCTCGTTCTCGTTAGTTGTGAATGGTAGTTTCTAGGCTTCGTTTACTTTTTGGCTTTACAATATTGGTCTCTTCAGTTTCGGTTGTATGGACGCATTAGAGTGCCAACACCCAGATAGTGAAGTCCATGTGTCATCCAAAAATGCGCATTCTGTGAAGGTCTTTGTGGCTTGTGAAGCCACGTAGGTCATGAATGATGTGACATGGACGGCCAAACCCACAAGTGGAATATGATTGTCATTACTGTTTTTAAATTCTGTCTTACTTTTCGATTTTCATTTTAAAGAAATTACTTCGCATGGTGTCCTGTCCAAAGTGCTAATTGGGTCTTATAATCTACTCTTTTTCTATTCTTTCTTTCTTGTGAGCCAAAGAAAAGGCCATGCAAAGGGGGAAAACAAATTCGAAGCTGCCCATCTTAATAATTTGCTTCCGATGTTTTATTTCTCAAGCGTTCCTTTAATATCGCAGAACCATTATCAATTGTCCAAAACGTTTAACAGCTTGGCATTTAAGGTTCCCATAATTTCCGATACTAATTGAGTCTTTACGTTGAATTTACTTCAATTCCGTTTGAATTATGTCATACATTTTGGTAGTCAAATAATATAGTTGATTTCAGGATGACACGTTAAGTTTAACATCATGAAAGATTGCAGAAGTAGGTTAAGTGCGTCCATCAATCAATTTAATAGGGCCATGCCATTCCTAATTTCAAACTTAAAAAAATGGGAAGGTTTTTACGCATTTATCACTCCTAGTTTTGGTACATTATTGGAGAAAGCAGCCATGGCCTATGGGTCTTCTATCTTAGCTAGCCAACCGGCCCACCGAACATACCATTACGCTCGGTCTTCGAGGGCTTTACAAAGGAACTGGTAGATATATTATAGTTGTTGAGTCGAGGGAAAGCACGAGGGGTGCGTTGTGTCTGTTACCTACCACTACCTTTCAACTATACCAAATTTGCAATTGTTATACTGAGATAGGTTTGCTGTTTGTCTAGTATCATATCATAGCTTGTATAAGTCATCTGTCAAGTGAAATCTCTGATACTCGACTCTTGCATGATGAGAGAGATTTTGGTGATTGAAGAATTTAAAAGCCTAACAACCATGCCTGTGAGAATGATAGATGCACTACTATATTGGGAATCTAATGCTTACCAAAACTAGTTATGAAATCTCTACTAAATCAAATTCCCAATTTGTCAGCTAGTTCTGTAATAAAATTTTTCAATAGGTAAATCTACGAGTGCTACAAAGCTAGAATTACTTTGTTAATCTAATATTATTTGCATTTGATGCATTGATAAGCATGCCAAAAATATGAGCCAGGGAGTGACGTGTGTGGCCAATTTGTTTTCATGGTCTAGGGAACTGGAAGATGGAGCAAAGGTTGTGAGAGTGGAGAACCTTAATAATCCGTACAAGAATCACCAGAGGAGATTCAAGTTAACATTGAACAAACTGTACGCATGGAACTTGGTGGATTATGACAGGGTGGTCATGCTTGATTCTGATAATCTCTTTCTTCAGAAAACTGATGAGTTGTTCCAATGTGGACAGTTTTGTGCAGTTTTTATCAACCCTTGCATCTTCCATACAGGCCTCTTTGTGTTGCAGGTAAATTGCATCACTCACTCATGCTTTCTTGTTTCTGATAGCAACTGCATCCAAATAAAGGTAACGCAGAACTTCTAATATTGGTATGATGTATATGAAATTGCAGCCATCACAGACAGTGTTCAAAGATATGATACATGAATTGGAAATTGGGAGAGAAAATCCTGATGGTGCAGACCAGGGTTTTATCAGTAGTTATTTCCCTGACTTGCTTGATCAACCCTTTTTCCATCCTCCCCTCAATGAAACCAAGCTTGATGGACGCTACAGACTTCCTTTGGGCTATCAAATGGATGCCTCTTATTACTGTAAGTATAGCAGATAAAATTTCTCACTTTTCTGTTCTTTACACTTATCATTGTTTTCTGCTTGAAGTGAATTCCTCGTACAACTATGCATTTGCAAATTTTTTTTAGTAGATTTATCCAAAAATTAATGTGACAATATAATGTTCCAATTTCTGTGGCTTCCAGATCTTAAACTACGATGGAGTGTACCCTGCGGGCCAAATAGCGTAATTACCTTCCCTAGTGCGTCATGGATGAAGCCATGGTATTGGTGGTCATGGCCAGTCCTGCCATTAGGCATCTCATGGCATGAAACTCGTCGTCAAACTCTTGGGTAAATTAATAATGAACTTCGACTTCCCCTTTTTTTCAGGATACAACTTAAGACTTTTGTTTATACTTTTTTTTTTCTCCTCTATGCTGTCTATAATTCACCAGGTTACATAACATTAACATAGAAAAAATCTAACAGGTATGGTGCAGAGATGCCAATGGTACTCATCCAGGCAGTAATTTATCTTGGAGTAATAGTTGTGACACGTCTGGCACGGCCAAACATCCCCAAGCTGTGTTATGGCCGCGCAGACAAGAACGTCTCTTTAATTCAAGCGGGCCTAAAATTAGTTGCAATTTGGTCAATTCTTGCTGCCTACACGGTACCATTCTTTCTTGTACCTAGCACGCTTCATCCATTACTAGCCTGGCCATTATATTTTCTTGGCGTTTGTGCACTTTCTTCCGCAGCAATCAATTCATTTTTCCTGCCTTTGCTCCCTGTTTTGGCTCCATTGCTACTGATATTCGGCTCACTTTTGGCCATGGCATATCCCTGGTACTCAAACGGCGTCGTAAGAGCTTTAGCTGTATTTTTCTACGCTTTCTGTTCAGCACCTATTGCTTGGGTATCGTTGACTAAGGTTGTGTCTTCTCTTCAAGTCTCACTTGAAAGGGAAGTATTTTTTCCAAGATTGGGTGAATCTTCACCACCTTCTGTCTTCAACAAGTTGTACTGAGAGAAACGATCCTTACTATTGATCATGATTTATGTCCACGGGACTGGATAGAAGGCTGCTCTTGTTTCAGAGGTCTTGACAGATCCTGGAGTTGCTTGATTTTTGGTACAGGAAGATTAGCCAGGTTGAGTATGCCTGGGCTTTCGTAATTCTTGTATAATTCTTTTGTATTAATACTGGTTAAAATTACGAAGAGAGGACGCTTGTGTCATTCCCATAGGGAAAAATAGCTTTGTAATGATCCAAAAATTGCTTCATTCATCATCCATGTATGTTCCATGGCCAACAGCTTGTGTCCCCGAAAAATGCCAAATGCAATGCTTCCCTTTACATGGCTCATGCAAATGAGGTTTTGCAGCACATTGAAATCAAGAAACGCTGGAGGAATCAATTGTGTATTATCAGGATTCTCTTAGGGTGGGTTAAAGCTTGGCCCAAAGTCAGCCCAATAACAATTTTAAATCAATGAACTGACCCACCAGTGTAGAGTCAGTTCACAATGTTTGCTTACTACAACGAGGAGAGGAAGCGCGGTTCTACACAAACCGCAGCTACACTTGATCACAACACGATATCCACGGACTACGGTCCTGATATTACTGAATTAATTACGTAGGACCCGAATTCGCTGCAATCCTAGCAGACCAATTCTCTCATAAGGATAAGGGTATGTTTGGCTCTCAAAATGCGGGTCCAATACACCAATTAGACCAATCATCGTACTTGTGCCACCATTTTTCAGTTGGGCATTCGTCATAAAAGGAAACTGTTTGCGATTTTGGGTTGCCCTATTAGGTAAAGATTTTCATGCTCCCAACGTTCAAAAAACAAAATTTTCAAAAAAAAAAAAACCAGGTGCCACCCGTTTCTTACCAGAATTAGCTGATATCCCCCGAGAAGAGTACAAAAGTAGCATTAAACCTTGCCTGGACCATCATTCCCCACGTACATGCCACCAAATAAATGCGGGACATTTTGGAAGTTACCGTTTCATTCCGAGTTTTTATATATATATATATATATATATACACCGATTTTTTTATTAAAATTAATAAATAATATCGTAATATAATTATATTTTATTATTAATTAATTAATTAATTAAAATAATAAAATAATTATATATATATATATATTTTATATAATAATATTTTTTATGTACTTTTTTAAAAATTTAAAAAATTAATAAAAATATTTTTATTAATTTTTAAAATTTTAATATTTAATTAAATATATATTATGTGCTAATTTTGATAATACAGGATCATAAATTATTGATTATATAGAATTAAAAAATATTTTATTTAATAAATATATACAAACCTATATAATATAAATATATACAAATTAATATTATAAATTATTTGCTCATATATGACCATTTTAGTTATAAAATATTTTTATAATTATTACAATTAATTCTCTTTATAAATTTTTTAACATTTTTTAAACTTTGAGGAGGTATATAAAAAATACCAATATATAAATACACACATAATAATAATAATAATAATAATAATATTATTATTATTAATTATTATTATTATTATTATTAATCAACTAATAATTAAATATAATAATAATATTATTAAAGTATACTATTTAAATATAATAATAATTTTAAAAAATTTTATAATTATATATAATTTCACTAAATTAAAAAAATACGTCAAAATTCCCCGTCAATGAATGAACTTTTGAAAACTAGTGGGTATCCATCCTCGTTCGTTCATGCCAAACCCTACGAATTATGAGCCTCGAGTCTCAACTCTCAAAGCTGGGATCAAATCGAAGGACGTGCTATCAACAGACATGGTGTCCATTTGTTCTTCGAAATATTTTAAGTTTGTTCATCAAAAACATTAATCATATATATTTCGAATATGGTCATGATCATCCATTGTTATTCTTTCTTTCAGGGATTGTCAATTAATCACACACTTGTTCATGTTGATGCAATATACCTTGTTTGATTTTTGTGTGACAAGCTATTGTTGTTTATTTGAAGAAAATTGGGGAAAAGACAAGAAGAAAAGTAAACAGCTACGACTGCTAAACCTATGGGCATTACCGAGAGACCCATGTAACACACAAAAGAATCAAAGACAAGTTAGCAATTAGAGGGATCTCAGTAAAGTAATGCAAGGCCAAAAGCATACTGCCCCCACATGGAGACTTGTGTACAATCCAGCCAAAGAGCTACAATAAACCTAGCTATGGCAGTCATAAACCATACTGTTCCTTAGAGCGAGGGAACAAAAAAATGACCGTTACAACCAATAATCACCCAATAATTTCATTCCCTGGAGAAACCATAGTATTATAATATTGTAAGGAATGAATGCTCTTTGTTCAGCTTATAAATGCATACTCTTTCTTTATTTCCATGTCCCAATTAATTTCTGGAAGCTCTTTCGAAGCAAGCAGACATTCTCTCTACAGAGTCCTTCTTTTTGTATGATTCTATTCTCCGACCATTTATTGCTATTTTAATGGCGCCTATTACTTGTTTGTTGCTCTTTTGCTTCTACATTGCTGCTTCTTTGTTGTCTGTTGTTCTGTTTCAGGTTACAGGCTCCGTCACTGTAGCCACTGCTTCTACTACCAACGCAACTAAGCACCGCCACACTTGGATTGGACCCGTCGGCCACCGTGTAATCACCGTCGATGTTAATGGGTTGGGCGAGTTCAAGTCCGTTCAAGCTGCCGTTGATTCTATCCAGGAAAACAACAGAATGAATGTACTTATTCAAATTAGCGCTGGATATTACATGTAATTAGTACACTGTGGCGAGAAAATTACTTTTGTAAATAATGCCAATTATCTAATGCATGAATTATGGTGTCGTTATATGTACTTATGACCGATGTGGTGTGACTCTGGTGCAGAGAGAAGGTGGTGGTGCCGGCGACAAAACCGTACATCACGTTTCAAGGTGCAGGGAGGGATTTTACGGTGATCGAGTGGCATGATCGAGCATGTGACCGTGGGCGAGATGGCCAGCAGCTACGCACTTACCAAACAGCTTCTGTAACTGTTTATGCCAATTATTTCTCTGCCAGGAATATTAGCTTCAAGGTACGACGTTAAACCCTTTCAGTTCCAAATCTTAAATATAATCCTCAGCCTGGTACAAATTAAAAGTACACACTGCCATTAGTGTGCTCCCTCAATCTAATAAAAGGGCATGCACTCCACAAGGGGCATTAAAGGTATAAACGTGGCATATATTGCATATACGAAATTACAATATGAATGGTTTGTGCAGAACACAGCTCCAGCACCGCTCCCCGGAATGCAAGGGAAGCAAGCGGTGGCGTTTCGGATATCAGGTGACAAGGCGTACTTCTCTGGCTGTGGATTTTATGGCGCACAAGACACTCTTTGTGACGATGCAGGGCGGCATTACTTCAAGGAATGCTATATTGAAGGCTCTATAGACTTCATTTTTGGGAACGGCCGGTCCATGTACAAAGTAAGCACAAGTTACAATTTAAGTTTTCTTAATTACATTATCTTCTACGACTGCGAGTGCTCGTGAACTGTGTGACTCACTGACTTGAAATATTTTGAAACAAATAAAACAAAACCCACCCAGAAGCAGCATCGTCGCTCTCTAATGGCTGAAAATGATGTATCATTTGCTAATTGACCTATTACTCTGGCGTACCGATTTAAAAAAGCCACAGAGCATTTGTTTATAACAAATGTTCACATGTACCGTAATCAATAATTGATAATTTATATTATTTTTAATTTAATAAAAATATAATTTTAATTATTTATTATTAATTATATTATGTATTACTATTTATTTAAAAATTAATAATATAAAATATTGTAAAAAATTTTAATCATTATTTATCATTGGTTTTCTGTTGGCCATTTAGTAACAGTGGTACCCAACTTGTCAAAAAAGATAGAAAGGAGGAGAAATGTAGAAAAGGCATGCAAGCTATTGCTAGTCTAGGGGCTAAGGGCCAACATGTTCATAGACATGCATGAATTAAGGTAAATTACTCTTCGTTAGTCAATGCACATAAACCATTTAGTGCAATTATCGTTCGTCATTAACTGTAAAGTATATTTTTATTATATTATGGGCGCTAAAGTTTTTAATTAATTATATTATCACATCCCATAAAACGGCATCCATATTTTATTTTATGGGCTACGCGGCATAATAGTGGGAATCGTCCCCAATAATCTTATTTCATGGAGTATGATTAGGTGGACGGAGACAACCAAAGAATTATTGTTATTCGTAGGCCAAATTGTCAATTCTACCCTTTTCTTTTCAAAATCATGAGCGTTGACAGTTGATTTATTGGTGGCAGGACTGTGAGCTGCACTCAATAGCCACGAGATTCGGGTCAATTGCGGCCCATGACAGAAAATCGCCCGACGAGAAGACGGGCTTTGCTTTTGTGAGATGCAGGGTAACGGGTACGGGCCGACTTTACGTGGGTCGGGCCATGGGCCAGTACTCGAGAATCGTTTATTCATACACTTACTTCGATGACGTGGTTGCTCCTGGTGGCTGGGATGACTGGGACCATGTCAGCAACAAAAACAAGTAAACTTCGGACCCTTTAATAATAATTCGCATTAAAAATTCTTGGGTCATTAAACATTTTAATTAAGATTATAAATTTCTGGTCTTTTGTTCTTTCCAGAAGAATAAATTTTAAAAAATTTAATGAAAATGGAACCCTTTTGCAGGACAGCGTTTTTCGGAGTATACAAGTGCTGGGGACCAGGAGCAGCAAATGTGGGGGGTGTGTCGTGGGCTCGAGAGCTCGATTACGAATCGGCCCATGGATTTCTTGTGAAGAGCTTTGTCAATGGCAGGCACTGGATTGGACCCTCGGACGCATAGCTAATGAATTACCGCATCCGCATTCAGACAGCTGTCTTCTTCTTCTTCTTCTTCATGATTCATTCATTGAATTCCTTACATCGAGTAGAATAAGACATACAGTTGTAATAATTAGGTGTCCTATTTGATTTATTTATTGATTCTTTGATTTTGTAACTGAGTTGATTTGAAATTAATAATACTGCCAAATGTTTGATAATCAACCATTACCATGGGTTCGGCAAGACCAATCTCCAAAAGAATTGTATAATTCCGTGGAATAATCTAATTCAAGCTGTACTATAACCCCTTTCGATGGTAACTATTTAATAAAAAACACCAAATAATAGTAAACTGAACTTCTGCAGCCATCCAAGCATCTTCCCGAAATTTTATATCTAAACCCAATTGAAGGACCCAATTCTCCAGGAAAATGGACTGCTATTCGAAGTCAAATTACTTTATTTATGGCAAATACATCGAAAAGAATTTAACTATAAAGTAAAACATCGGCAGCAGGGACGGGCAACTAGAAAGAGTTGCTTCACATTATACAACAATTCGACTGAGAATCGACCATCTCCGGAGACCTGCGGGAGAGAGGTACTACTGGTTAGTCATAAGCATAAGTAATAGCATCGTACACAATTTTCATATTTAGAATAAGGCAATATCAATTCTCATTTAACATTGATAATAAGATATCTCAGACATGCCAAATAAGGGTTTGAATATTCCACCAGGTTATCTTAACAGTTCCACCAATTTAAAGTGCTCTCAAAAGTTTTGGCAGCAAAAATTCAAGGTCCAAATTCTCGAAACCACCACCCTTATCTTCATTTTTTTGCATAAGCAAACATCTTAACCTTTGATAAGACCTACCCCCAACCCACTAAGCTCCTGTAGAACCCAACCAACCCAACCCCAGAAGGAGCTGAAGTTGAGGAAGGGCAGCTTCTTCGCGTCAAATTGAAACCAAACAAATATTATATTTCAGAAGATTGTCCTCTTTGTAATGAGAAAACAGCCACCACCCAAAATTCAATACTTCATAATATATAAACAAAACATTAATTCCCTAATGTCTTTATCTTCATAGCTTGCAATCCATCATGGCAGACTCAAATTGGCTAGGTGAGAGATAAAATGATAACAACAATTATTAATCTTGTATTTTAGCATACGAAAGAAAAGTATAAGCAGATGCTTGCACCAGAAAACTGCATATGGATATGATTTTGCTTGCTGTAATAACAAAAAAAGAATCCTTACAGCTGGCCAAGACTGGCTAAATCAAAATCAGGGGCAAGCTCTTGCACAATATCATTTGGTGGTTGGCCACATTCTTGCATTTTCTGCATGAGATCAACAATAACGGTGAAGTTACTAGGATCATTTTCATAAACTCCGTTAAGCTGTTTTATTAGTTCATATTGGTGGAAGTAACGATCATATTCTTCTTTGCTCAAGCTGGCTTTGTGGTCTTCCAACCACTTCGGATATCTTTCTCCAATTTCCTTCATGGGTTCATGAAGAATGTCCTTAGACAACAGTTGTTGCATCATGGTCTCCACAATTGATTCCATGTCCTATGCACATGAAGCAAAGAAAAAAAAAGTTACTGCTTAATCTCAAGATCTTTTAAATCATAACCTACAGACATCTAATATATTTAGTAGGCACATGAAAGGAAGGATATTGGCTTATGAGAAGTGAATCTAAAATCTGTATTTAAAGTTGAACATGAACTAAATCAAAGCCAGTGCCCATATAAATAAGGAAAATACATAATTAAAGAGCATACATAGTAGATCAAGTGTCAATCTATGCTCTTATCTCAATTCTAAAGTGAAGCAGGTGAACTCATGTAAATGCATTTAACAGAACTATATTTCAGCAATAAGAGCTCAAATTCAGGTCATGACAATGCTGACTGTTTTTCTCACTGATGTCAGATTAACAAAATCATGATAAAATCTCTCCAACTCACCTTAAATCATTTCAACAATCCCCAG
Organism: Swietenia macrophylla; assembly: GCA_032401905.1. Classification (NCBI taxonomy): domain Eukaryota; kingdom Viridiplantae; phylum Streptophyta; class Magnoliopsida; order Sapindales; family Meliaceae; genus Swietenia; species Swietenia macrophylla. Next base: position 3,737,765 of record CP135568.1, on the reverse strand, counting down.
AAAATGATTAATGCTATTACATTGAAGAAATTCATAACTACAACTCAATCATGCACTTTAAACCCTCCAATGCATCATAAAAAGAACATTAGAGAAAGTAGCAACTTGTCTATTTTGAGCACTCTTCCAACAGAGTGGCATGCAAGTAACATAATGAAAGTATCACTAACCTAACAAGAGTAACTGACTGTATACAGACTTTTTGTTGATAGTTGGAAACTCAGTAAATATAGAGTGAAGGTTATTACATTGGAGACATGAGATTGTAAGGAAAAAAGCTCAATGCATTTCCTCGTCCTAACTGCTAGATGATAACACATTATACACCATCGAGATACTAGATTGCCCATTTGGGAAAGTTAAGCTTCAGTCACCGGCCAACTATAGCCAAGACTGTGAATAGAAAACACCACATATTGCAAATCGATCTTGTGCAAACAATTCCAATCCCAGATCAAAATGTTCACGTGCAATGTCTTTTAAAAGCTTCCATACATTTAAGTACATACAAAGGAGATCATTATTCTGCAATTAAATTAAGATAACATGCACAAGCAACAAGCTGCAAAGGCACCAAGCAAGGAAATAAAAATAGATGATCAAGTTAGCCTCACTACTAAATACTACGTGCCACACAATTCCTATAAGAAACCCTAATATCTCCATACATTCCTTAGTTTTTGGCCCTCTTTCAACAAGATTACAATAAAACCAAACAGCAGATATCCACAAACAAAGTCATAATAATTATCTAAACCAAGTACTATTATATTTCAGTTACAATTCGCAAACAATCCACCAGAAAAACCCAACAGACTGGACAAAACCAGAAACCCAATACAAACAAGCAACAATCAGGGAAAGGTAATTACCTGAGACCCAGCAAGCTCCTCAAACTGCTTAACCCAATCCTCAACCATAGCATCCTTACCCAAATCAAATTCACCTGGTTTTGCCATCGATTCCAATCCCTTGACGGCCTCCCTAGTCTGTTCTCTTAGCTTATCAAGGGCCTCTGTGACATGGGATTCCTTTGAAACCTTTTGTTTTCCCTTTTTCTTGCTTTTCAAGTCAGGCAATCCCATGCCCAACCCTTGCACTCCAGACGGCAAAGAAGCAGATTCTTTCTTCTTCTCTGTGCCATTACCTTCTCCACTCCTGCAAGCAAACGACAGCTAAGTATCATTCTAAGCTAAGTATTATTCTAACCGAAATGAATAGAATTTTAGGGCTGTTATAGATTACAACGACCAATCCTATGGAACATGCCGATTAAAAAGAACATGAATGCATACACACTAAATTATACATATATTTACCAGTAACAGAGCACGCAAAAAGAAAAACGACCGGAAATTTCAATCAAGGTCACCTTCTTGGGCAAAAATGGGAACAAGGAGAGAATTTTAGAGCCTTATAAAGTAACAGACACACACCTATTTACAAACAACATACATAAAATTTTGTAAACAAAAAACTTAAAAAAGAGATGGAAACCTTTGAGAGGGGGGAGTGAGATTGAGATTCTGGAAATCATCCAAAGCACCTGGAAGTGATAGAATTCAGAAATCCTCCATTAGAGAACAGAATTAGATAAAAGAGAGTTAATAGAGAAAGAAGCTATGTGTAATTACTGTCGAGAAGTTCGTCTAAATCATCACAGTTGCCGGCCATAACTTCAACTGAAACTCTCTCTCTCGTTCGTTCGTTCCCTTGCTTCAAATACCGAATGAACTAAATACTCTTGTCTTCTCTGTACCCGTTTGTGTAGGCTAGGCTAGGGTAATTGAAGGATGGGGATGGAAAAGCTGCGGCTGGGGTTAACGACGTTGTGTTGTGATTAGGCGGTGGAAAGGACGCGAAGTCGAAAATGGATCGATTGAATCGACAACAAATATTCAATGGCTGTTATTTGTGGAATTGCGTTTGACTTGTTGACCCCCAGAGGCGAGCCAAATAATAATAATTATGAACAAAAATATTTTAATTCTATGTATAGGACAGCTTATTTTATAATAATAGTTAAGAAAGATTTAATTTTTGATAATGTAGATTAAAATGTATTAATTTAACCATCACTTGCCTTAACGTTGTCACATAGCAAATACATGGCATTTGCCAGAACTCGTATTTCCTCGACAATTATTTTCTCGATGAATATGAATGCAAATGGTTAGACTCTCTCCAGTATAATATTGATTTGTGATGGGTCGCCAATAACAAACATCGTTGCTGATGGTGTGTTAGAACCCAAATGCAAGTAATGTAATTGAAGCATTGATATATTTTGGAAGCTTACAACCATAGAAAAAGGTTTTCAAAAGCCATCGTTGGTGACCACCAAGGATATAATTGGGAACGAGAAAATTCTGATTTACAGAAAGCGTGTCGCTGGTATAAACTTAAGCCAGCTCCAGTGAATTTGCTGGAATGTCAAGGTGATAGCACTGCCAGTTACTCCATACTCAGGAAATGAAGCTCAACTCCGGTGTTGCGTTACTACATGGAAAATTTGATCCCTTACCTCTAGACTATGAAGTGTAATTAGGATTAGTCCGCAGTGGAAGCTTGTCTGATTTCCCGATCTACAATGCCTGCCTGCTGCTGAGTTTCTGATGCCATTTTAACATCATTCTGTCCACCATGTTCAATAGCGGTTTCCGACCGAGCCATGGGATACTGTTGACATGGAGGATCCGTACCAGATACTGTTGCTACTGCTTGGTGATTTGGGAAGTGGTATAAACCCCTGGTGGAGGATATGATCCCTGAGAGCCATAAAATGTTTCTTGGTGATGGTTTTGAGGATTGCAGAGAGTTTGTGCTATTGGGTTAGGTGGGTAAAGAGACTGAACCCCTGCAGGGCCGTACATGGCTTGGTGACCTTCAAATCTTTTACGCTTAGCAATATGCTTTTTACCAGAAAGATGACAGTCAAAAACTTCCTCTGTGTCGCATTTGACATTGCACAAGTTACAGATTAGAGGAATCACCACTTTAGCTTTGAGAGGTTCCGTTAGCTGCCTTGGACCCTCAAATATTTTCATACGGTTCCTCTTTGACCACCCCTCATCTTGCGTTTCATTCCATTCATAATCCTCCAATTATGAAACCAGTCCAACCTAGGCTTCCCTGTTTGCTGATTGGAAGATTCATTTACAGAAACTTCAGGTTGTTTTTCAGCATTATTTTGATGCTCAGCCTGCATCTCTTTTCCACCACTAACAGTTTCAGTATGTACATTTACTGCTGCCTCTATTCCTTCATCCTCATGTGCAAACTCAGGCTGCTGAGACACTTCTATCTTGGAATCAGCTATAGGATTCTGTTCATTCTGTATTTCAGCCATTGGTTTGACAGCTTTTCTCAACTCCTCAATTCTCACCAAATTCTTTCTAAGTCACTTTCCATTCTTGCGTTGTTCAAGAATTTGCAAACTATTGCAATCAACTCTACAAAGTTCGCACCATGCAGCCTTTGGGGGTCGCTGGCTTGGCTCAACCTTCCCTGGTTCTGTGGCAGATGGTGATGGTTCAGGTAGCAATTGAGCTGCCAATTCTGCACCCTCGGCAGCAGAAGATTCAGGATGTGAAGATGTTGACAGTGCACCATGTGCAAGTTCATGTTTCGGGCTACCCCTGCCTCGACCACGCCCTCTTCCCCAGAAAGATTGGCCAGATGGAGCAGAGTTGCAATGATGGTGGCCAAATTCTGAATGGCCCACCTCCCCATTTGCCAACCTGCAAAATAGATTAAATTGTTTGCAAAAGTATTAAAAGCCTGGCTGCGGAAAATGTCCCGTTCAAATATACCAACAAGCTATATGCAAATAAAATGGAAAGAAAGTACTAAAAAACAATAACAATGACAGAACCAAGAACGTATTTACAGGCAGAGGACAAAATAGTTCTAAAAATCAGAAAGAGCCCAACATTAAAGCATGCATATTAAGACATCAGTAATGCAATACATATCGCAGAAGAGAATGAAATGGACTACACTATGTCACCCCTTAAAGCTATTAGACACATAAAACAACAAAGTGGCTTGCTCAATACAATAAGATGGAAGTAAGACCCTATAAAAGATATTGGGAACAAACTGTTGATTTCTTCAAGCTCAATGCTTTTAGTTTAACAAAGAATGAAGATCTAAAATTTAGAAACTCCACTTCCTAAGCACATGCTTTGGAATATAATTTTCTAAAGGCCCAAACTCTATCGGCCATCAGCAACTGTGACTGCAACTCAAGTAAAACCCTTATAAATGCAAAGTTCTCAGTAAAATTGGGTAGGCAGAATAACATTTAATCTATTACAGTTATAATCAGGTGAGTTGATTCAAGGAAATAACCCTTCTCAATTTCTGAATCCCTCCATCTCCAACAGCAATAATTGTCAGAATAGTAAACTTCTGAGATATCCAAGTTGGTTCTTAACCCAAAACAATTTTCAAACTTGCTAAAAGCAGAACAAGGGAATTGAAAGATCCATACCTATTTTTCCTGCAAAGAATCCAATCCAATGAGAATTCAAACAATAATGTGATGATCAACGTACAAGACAACGGCTCCTGATTTGCATTCTCATAGTTGGTAAATTCCAACATCTTCATTTCTTACTGAGATTTAACATTCTACCAACATCAACAAGTTTTAAGCCAACTATTAGTTCAGAGTAATGGAATAGTTCATGTCTAGAGAAACGTGATAATCAAAGGTCTCCAATTTGGCTCAGGCTCATAATTGCTATACTAATGGGCCAAAGGCTTAAGCTCATCCTATTAACACTGAGCATAAAACACAGATTCCCAATTGAATAAGCTCAAGCTCACTTGGCTCGGTCCAATAGTATATACACTATGGGAATTTCCACAATTACTTCCTATGTTGATACCGGTACTTATGAACCCTTAGATAAAGATGAAGTATATCAATACTGGAATTTAACTCGGCAGTGTAGAATGGCCCTGACTCGTCTGTCAATCTTACATTTGAGCTCATGCTCAAATAAAAAATGAAGTTAAGCTCTCTCCCCGTTCATATTGCAATGAACAAATAAAGTGTTCCATCGAAGATTAAGCACCAGTACTGTTATAAGCCCGATTAATATCCAAACACTAGGTTCCCTAATTCATTTGTTTCCAATATTATGTGAAACATAGCCTACAGTAAATTGTATAATTTGCCAACGAATAAATCAGAGCAGTGATATAATTACATAGAAGGGCAAAAATTCTTAAAATTCCAAGCAAAAAACGAACCGGCGTATGCATGGGCCCCGGCGCCACCATGGGATGACAACCGGCTATAATCCTCTCCGCCGCCTGCATCATCCCCGCAAACTGCGCCAGCTGTGACAAAGCAGCCACCGCTGCCGCCGCCGCCTGGTTCAGCCCCGTATATTACGTGCTCTGCTGCTGCCGTTCCAGTTGAGGCCCACCAGCGTCCGAAATTTGCACCACTTCATTTGCAGAAACCGAAACTCCCGGCGGATTTAACTTAACCGTCTCGGGATACTGCTGCTGCGGTAAACTCTGATATGTGGTGGCGCAATCAAATTGTGGAAAGTAAGCGTACTGTTCTTGATGTTCGCCTTGTTGTTGGTAATAAGAATAAAACGATTGATTAAAGGATTGAATTTGTGTTGGATCATAGGATCGACAAGCGTGATCCTTATATTGCTGTTGAGCTTGCTGTTGTTGGGTATCTGAGAAGGAGGAGAGGTCCATCGAAAGCGTATGGCCCGTTTGTATCGGATGAGGATGGTCTGCTGATTTCGTTTTGGTTTTCAGTTCGTCACTCGTATTGGAAGGAGGGAAACGGCGGTTAGGTTACTGTTTAGGTACGAAGAAGGGAATGATAATATACGGACACTAAGAAGTCCGCCATGTGTTTTGTTGACGTGGCGGAATGGACGATGGCCAACTAGGATAACTCTACTGCCAAAAGTGGAGGATGCAATTATTACGTATTTACATTTGCACATCAAATTTTTTAATGCTTACATTTTTCATTAAAATGCATATGGCATCTAATTCTGCGTTAATTTCCACCGTTGATTTATTAGCGTATTGATTCTGTAGCATCCTAATTATTAGCATAATTTTAATCATAGTTATTATTTTATTCAGCACTGAAATATGTATTTATATTTAAAATATAATTTTAAATATTTATTTTAAATATTTTTAAAATACATTTTTAAATATTTATCTTTTGATGTTATTGAAAATTTTTGTTAGAAAAATACATGTGAATATATTATTAAGAACAATTAAATTAAATAATAAAATAATATTATTCTTAATGTTACAATTATTTAATATACAATTATTCATCTTAAATCTTAAATATGTTCTTCTTATTATCAAATTTAATTCATAGTTTTTACAAGTACTGACTTATGAAAAAAAAATATTTTTTAAAAAATCTAAACGATTTATTTTTGTAATATTAATTTTAACAAAATTTCATTTCAATTGCTTGAAAATTACTCGATATAAAAAAATAGTAAGCTTAAAACAAAACAAAATAAAATAAAATGCAATTGTAGGAATTATTTTAAATTAATTAAAAAAAGCAACAAAAAAAATGCTAAACAAATGGAATTATGGTGTAAATATAGTAACCTGCAAATTTGTTATCATATAATTTTTATAAATTTGAAATAAAATATTTTTGCAAAATAATTTTTATTATTTATTTTGTAAAGCATGTGTTATTATTATTTTTAAAATTAAGACGTTATTTTTGGTTATATATTTGGAGAAAAATTCTCAAAATATTATTATTATTTTTAAAATTAAGACGTTATTTTTTGGTTATATATTTGAAGAAAAATATTTAAAATATTTTTATTTTTAAGAGAGTTTATAAATTTAATTAACCTTAATTTATTCTTACAGCCAATAACCAACCCTAGTAATTAGAATAATATTGCCCTCGTAGCAAAAACAAAAATCACTCGTTCTCTTATCGTCAATTCACACTATCAAAACAAATAACTATATAAATTATTTATGACATTAAATAAATATTAAGACATATTATAATTAATAATTATAAATTTTTATTAATATTAAAATTTTCAAGTAATTTAATTAGTAATTATTAATTAGTTCATTGATAATTAAATAATAATAATAATATATTTAATAAATAACTAATACTTAATAAACAAAATAGACGATGAAATATAAATAATTGGTTAAGTAAATATTAAGAAGTATTTAATTATATAAATTATCTAAATTAGTAATTATATGTTAGTTAAATATTAATAAGTAATTAATTATACAAAATTTTCACCCCGTAATCGCATAATTTTTCACTCAAACATGAAGTCTCCATGCACACAAATGATTTTGAATTAATTTTTTTAATCCTCAATTTCAAAAATTCATTAATTAATCGAAGAGAGTTAGAGGAAAACCCAAAAAAAAAAAAAAAAAGGAATAACAAAAAGTCACGAATCTCCGTTTTCAGCAGCGAATGCTGCAATATTGGCATGGCATGAACGCCATCAAATGACCGCAATCGCAAGGTAATTAACTGCGACTAGTATTTAAATTATTATTTAAATATTAATAAATAAATTATTAATTTATAAAATAATAAATAATTAGTTAATAAATAACAAACAATTAAATTCATCTTATTTAATTAATTTCTTTTGCTGTAATGCTGCGATTAAGTGTTGGCAGTATCACAACAAGTTTTAATTAATATATTACTCAATTTATAACATAATTATGTTATTAATTAAATAATTGAATAATTATTTGTTAATATTTAATCAATATTATAATATAAAATTTAAATTAATACTTTATTAATTAATTATATATTATAATCAATATTAAAAATCATAATGAATTAATTATTAATTTATTAATATTTTATATAATTAATTAATTGCTGTGATCGTATCAACACTTTGTACATGCTTGCAATCCCAAACCTGTACTTTAATTAATTATTTTTTAACTAATATTATTTAACAATAACAACAACATTAATACATTTATTAATTTTAATTTTATATTAATAATATATTAATATTATAATATTAATTATATCAATATTAATGTTATTAATTTTATAACTTATTTAAATAACTAATTATAATTTTAATTAATTAATTAAATATTATCTATTACTAATAAATATAAAGATGTGATTATCACACAAACAAATTTAATATTTTTATCATTAAAATGTCATTTCAGTGATTGATTGCAAAAATTAATAAATTATTATATTATTAATAATATTTTGATTGGCTATAAAAGCAATATTATCCGAATTATTAAAATTAGTCATTACTAGTAAAAATAAATTAGGATTTAGTTAGATTTGTAAACTCTTTAACAATAAGATTATTTTAATTTTTTTTCCTATATCTAAGTTGAGTAAGAATTAGTTGAAAATTTTTTTCAAATAACTTTATTTTGAACTTTTTTTTATAATTATGACCAATTTTAAAAATTTTTTACTGAACTAATTATTTTGGACAATTTTATCTTTATAACCACTTTTATACTTTAACAAAATATCGCATAATGGATAATTACAAATAAATATCTATTTTAATGTTGAAGGTTACGACAATTCAATAGCAAGAGTGCATTTGTTTTTGTTAATCTATACGAGAAAAAAAAAATTATCAAAGAATTAGAAATTCCTTTGTGTGTTTGGACAAATAGAGAATAAAAAAAATTTGTTTAGGAATTCTTATTCTCTCAAATGTGGGAAAAAAAATTTGTCACTAAAAGGTAAAGAATCTTCTTTTCCTCCTTCAAATTAATTAAATTTTTAATCTTATTCCTCACTTATATATTTTAGCATAATTTTTTTAATTTTGATAAATTTATTATAATTATTGTTAATATTTATTTATTTTTAAAAAATTATTACATACTATTAATTTACTTTATTTTATTTTATTTATAAATTAATTTACTATCATTAATATTTATTTTTGCTATAAAAAGTAAACACTATTTTATAAACTATAGTTATTATTATTTTT